>JAUMHR010000075.1:5263287-5281633 GCA_032361145.1 Enteromius fasciolatus | reverse complement strand
CTACAACATGAACAAATAAAAGTGTCTGCAAATGAATACATGTAAACTTTAATGAAAGAATCCCATTATAATATGCAAGAATATAGAACTCTAATTATTCAACATCGTCCCACAGATTAATTGACCTTATTGACCCAGGATGGATTATATCCTAAGGGCTCCGTCAGGCGTCTGCTGCTATCTGGCAACACAAAAGTTTGGTGAACAGTACAGGTTAAGGTCAGTCAAGGATATCAATAAATAAATGTATGTGTGTGTACAATTTCATTTTTGTTTAAAAAGTATTTAGAGATACCCTTGACTTCCCTTTACTGTTCACCAAACATTTGTGTAGCCAGATAGCAGCAGAAGCTATATACACTCAAAAAAATAAAATAAACGCAACCAAACGCATATACACAATATTACCATTTCTCTCAAAAGACTGCAAGGTGTCAGCAGCTGGTATTGAGGTGAGGACAGGAAGGAAGTGGAGGGCTGGGGAAGCAGTGGAGCTGGCAGAGTGACGTCTAAAACAGAAGGCCCTGCTGGGCACTGTGGCAACAGGTAGACCAGGTTTGGGCTACTTCCCAAAGACCCTCATCAGCCAAACCCGAGGAAAGGAAAGACACCAAGTTAGAGCGGGTGTGGAGGAAGAGTGATGGTCGCTATCAGTGGTACCATGACCAGGTGCTCAAGGCAGTCGCTGAGAGCCTAGTCTTAGCCATCAGCTCCAGCAAAATCCAACATGCTCCGAAGAAGGCAATCTCTTTTGTCAAAGCTGGGGTAAAACCCAGAGCACACCAACAGATGGCAACAGGCCTACTCCACACAGCATCTGACTGGCAGTTGCAGGTGGATTTGGGGAAACAGCTGAAGTTCCCCCAGCACATTGCAACAACAACCCTCCGGCCAGATATGATCATGACCTCTCAGTCTTCAAAACAGCTGATCATACTGGAGTTGACAGTGCCCTGGGAGGAAAACATTGAGGAGGCCAATGAGAGGAAGAGGGCTAAGTACCAGGAACTGGTGGAGGAGTGCAGGGATGGGGGCTTCTATGAGCCCATAGAGGTAGGCTGCAGGGGTTTTGCAGGAAGGTCCCTGTGCAAGGTCCTGAGCTGCCTGGGCATCATAGGAGTAGCAAAGAAGAGGGCCATCAAGTCCGCAAGTGAAGCGGCTGAGAAGGCCAACCGCTGGCTTTGGATGAAAAGGGCAGATCCGTGGGCTGCTACTGTGACGCAAGTTGGGGCCTGATCACCACTGGATGGGTCGACTGGGTGAGGGTGTATGATGTTGTGAAACCAGAAACACCTGGTGACCTCAGAAAACATCACTGATCACTGAACATCAAACGTCCCAGTGCATCCATGAGATGTTTCTTTAATAGTATGTGTGCTATAAAATGTACAAATATAAACATTTTAATATATATACATGTAAAATATGTACCATATCTGTGTGCCACAGAGTGCTGTCCACTATTATTAGCACCCTTGGTAAATCTGAGCAAAGGTGGCTGTAAAAATAAATCTGCATTGTTTATCCTTTTGATCTTTCATTTAAAAAATTTACACAATTCTAACCTATCACTGAAGTAAAACAATTGAAAATAGGGAGAAATTCTTGTGATGAATTGGTTTTTTTTTCTCCAATACTTGTTGACCACAATTATTTGCACCCCTAGAGTTTTTTTATGAGTAAAATATCTTTAAAGTATATATTCCCATTCATATTCACAATTTTAATCACTCCAGGGTGATTATGGACATGAAAATATCCAGTCCTGGCTTCCTGTTTCACAGAAATATATATATATATATGTACAGGAGAAAACAAGCCCCTTAATCATCAACACAATATATATATATATATTCATTATATAAATGTCATTTTAGAATTGCAGGTACATTTGTTGTCCCCACATGTCACCGTCAAACTCTGTTACCTAGGTAGATTAGAGTTTTTCTCAATTGCTTTAGCACATTTTTGGAAACAGTTGTAACATTCTCTAAACTGTGAGTGAGAAAATATTACACTTATGAAAACATGATTAAAAGACCTTTAAAAAAATGAATGTGAGATCAGTAATAAATTCTGTTTTCCTTTTGATATTGTGGTAACAGAGTTGACATTCTAAAAATAACTCTTGGTGTGAGAAGTTTTTAGATTAAAATATTTTCTCACAGAAAGCCCAGATATTTTTCAGTGCTTCAGATCTTATCAGTGAGTGAAAGTGACAACATTTCCTGTTACTTACACAATTCTCAGAGATAATTCCACTAATTTAAAGGCAAAATATTATTTTAGGTTTTATGTTTTTAGGGACACTCATTTTTCTAAGAAAAAACAATAATAATAAAAATGCAATGTTGTAGAATAAAGTAAATAACTATTTAGGGCTTTTATAAATGAATAAAATGTTGACTGACTAATATTTTGACAAGCAGAAATCATGATTTCCAGCTATTGAAGACACCTTTTAAATAAATTATTGTATTGTTATGGACTGTAACATCTTGTAATTCATAACAATTAATAAAGAATGATAATAAATAAATTAAAATAATTATATAAATACTAATGTTCATATACTTTTTTCTACAAAATATTGTCTATTCTCAACAAAAATCTGTTTATATTTTATTATTACTTTTGCGGGGACACCAAATGTACCCCCAATTATAGAATAACCTATATGTGTATATATATATATATATATATATATATATATTCAATACTCAACTCTTCATGCTATAAATTATTCAAAGTACATATGGCTTAACAACCTTCAAACTTCAAGGCTTTTTAAAATGTTTTATTTTTTATTTTAAACAAAGGCTTCGTCAAGCCAACATCAAAGTTTGCCTTACTACGATTTCCTTTTCAAGTTTAAAATATTATCGCCACACATTCAAGCACTATTTGTCTCAATTCTAAGTTTGTTTGGTTTTTTTTTTCTAGATGTCAGACTGACCTCTAAACTTGAGGCCCCTAGCAGTCAGAGACTCACAGGCTCCATCAGTCCATAATCCATCCTTGTTACTGACACATCCCTGAAAGAAATGAAAACAGAGAGAAAGAGACAGAGCATGCATGCTGGAGAGGCTAATGGACTAATGAGAGCAGTTTGAGCTAACAAGATGAAGGACTGTACAAATGCCCACTTATGAGTAGGAGACAAGCTGGACAAAATGATTACTGAAGCAAAAGAAGGGGAGGAGAGTGGCCAGACCTTGGCCTCATCAAGCTGTATTCTGTGATGGATCTTTGGTGTAGAGATGCATCCAGCAGTGGAAAACCCAATTGAGGTTATTTCATCTGATGAAATCACACTCTCATACAAAAACACAGACTGATGCAGCTGCTAATTTACTAACGAGAATCTCACAGCAACCGAGGTGGGCCAAAGTCATTAAAACATAATAAGACTGATCTGGTCCTAATAAAGCCGAAACACAATCACAGGTTTCCGCTCTCTCACTCACACACAGACACTATCATCTCATTAGTTTCTCTTCTCTCAATCTCTTCTTGCTCAGCAGTTCCATCATTACGGTAATTTGAGACTATAATTTGTGTTAATCTAACATTGTTCATCCAGACCAAGATACTCTGTTTTTGCAGATATGTGCAGGGCTTTTTTTTTTACATTTCATCCACAGTGTGTTACTGACTTTTTTAAACCACTGATATAAATAAACCCATCCAAATAGCTGTCTGGAAATTCCACAACTATAGTTACAAACCACACTCACAGTGAAAACACTCATAAACATACAGAAATGCATAATGAAACTGCAGAGCTCGGATCATTAAACCAAACATTTAAATATAATTTGGGAGATATAAGTGACAAAATACTGGATTATGAGAAATTAATTTTATGTTTTAGCCATTTAAAATTGCTCAGTGTGGGCCTCTGCCTTTTTTATTCTCAAGCATAAGCTCAGAAAAAAAAGCTAAAATGAATTGAGAAATAAGAAGATACTGTAGGAGAGCACTCAATATATTCACTTTCCTGTCTCAACTTACGACTGAGTGCTGATACAATGTGACGCAGAATTTTGTCATGCTACGTGACTACTTGTTCAGAAAAAGCTACTTTTTGTACCTGAAAATATATTAAGCATTACCTTAATTAATGTTAATATCATGCTATTGGAAAAATACAGTTTCCTGTATCCACACGCAGAGAAAATGAAAGAACACAAATGCACGCAGCTAAATGTTTTGCTCTGGTTTCATCAAATGGCCTGTTTTTTGTTTTTTTTCTAGGTGTGTCTGTTCTGATCTGATGTAGTCAGTCTATACAGGGGTAATAGGGTCACAGGGTGATTGTGTGCAACTGAATTAAACATACGAGGAACTGTCATTCATGTTATATCATCCTTGACCTGCGCACAAGCTGTATTGACGTTCACCTCTGCACCTGACATATTTGATTTACACCGTCACAGTGGCCTGTGACACAACACCTGTCTTAACATGTGCTGATACAGCCATGACAGAATTGATCTGACCCAGCATAACATCTTCTCTCCACTGCCCCTCTGAGTCGCATAGAAACTGCATCCACAAATCTGCGCATTTGGCATATTTGCAGCAACATGAGCTTGACAAAATGAATGTTGCTGCCGACTGTATTTGTTAATGACCCCTGACTGTCATTTGGACACAAATGCTACAATGTTTGAGCTTTAATTCGTTTTTGTTTTAACACTGTGTTAGCTTAGCTTGAGAGAGAGAACAGGAGAGATAAAGGGCTGGGTTAGTACTGTGTAGTCTTTCAGTTTATGAGTTGAATTTGTATTGGCCACACCCAACAGTTAGCAGTAAAGATGTTGGAGGATGATCAGTTTATAGTCCTAAAGCCAAGAAGAAATTGAGCATTATCGAGCTATGGATTCCCAGGAGAATAGGCTACAACGAACATCCAATTTTAAATGATTAAATGCACAGTCCTTATTATATTTGAAGCACACTTATCCCACCAGAATTTTATTTATTTATTTTTTTAAATTTGCTTCTTTCCTAGCGTTTGTCCCGCAGTGCAGGGTCTGTTTTTTGGCAAGCCATTTTCCACTTCCACCAATCCAGGGGGTCTTCAGGGACTACGTTGGCATGCTTCATATCTTCTTTGATCCAATCTAACCACCTCTTCTTTGGGCGTCCTCGTGGTCGCCTGCTGTTCGGGCTGAGGCGTAGTGCTCTTATTGCCACAGATTCCTCACTACTCTGAATAACATGGCCATACCATTGTAGGCGTGCTTCTCGCATCTTCTCCGTGATGGGTGCCACACACATTATCTTCCTCATGTCTTCGTTTATGACTTGGTCCCATCGGGTTAGTCCTAGTGTCCATCGAAGCATGCGCATTTACATCACGTGTAGGGCCTGCTCATGCTTGGTGGTCACTGGCCAGCATTCTGGTTCCGTATAGGGCCGGGCGGAGCACTGACTTGTAGATCTTCGCCTTAAGGTGGTTTGGCATGCGTCGATCGCATAGATCTCCAGTGACTTGCCACGCGATCTTACATCTGGTAGGATGTCCCCATTGGCTAAGAGGGTGGACCCAAGGTACTTGAATTGCTCTGTTTTTCCTAAGTCCGTCCCATTGATGGTAATGGTGCTGGTGGTCTGCGGGCCCCTTTCCATGCCATTCCGTCATGTATTTTGTTTTTTTAAATGAAATCAGAATTTGCAGTAGTAATTTATGTATGTGAGTCAAACACGAAAAAGGGTTTTAAAATAAATACAATATGTGTAATACTACACTGTGAAAAATGACCATAATTTTAATGGTCAAAAACTGTAACAATTCCTATGGTAAAACCTGTTAAATGGTTAATGGTAAATTCCTGTAAAATTTACAAAGAAACACCATAAACTGACATTTTTACAGTGTACTTTGTTGTTTTTTTTGTTTAATTTAACTGCAATTGTGCTTTTGTTTTTTTGTTCTAAATTGATGGTTTACAGAAAACACAACAAAAATCAACTTCTGAAATTATTATTATTTGTATTTGTTTTTTAATGTTCCACTATCCTAGATTTTGCCCATTTGTAATTTAAAACAGTAAAATTGTATGTGCTCCCTTATTGTTTATATATATATATATATATATATATATATATATATATATATTTACAAGTAAGAATAAGCATGTTGAATTTGTACATAAATATATTGTTACACTAAATGAAAATGTAACATTATTTCAACCAAATATCAACATTTTATTGTTCAAATACTTAGTAAAGTAGACACTTTACTTATTTAACATGCTTTCGATACACATAAAATCACTTTTGTAAATTTCTATTGATGCGGACATCTTGACATCTTTAACCCATGTACTGTATGTATGTATGTACAGTATTTATGTTTTTATGTATTTATTTGTTGTATGTCTTATGAAATTCTGATAGCAAAAGTAGGATGATTTTGTTTTTAAAATGCTGTCCACTGTATTATGATATATTTTGCGAGACTTAATTCCACTCACTTCAAAATTGCAGAAATACAAACAACTGCATACAGGATAGACAGCAGTCAGGATATTAATTTGCTGGAGTGCAGAGGTTCAATAATACACATCAGATTTACTACCAAATATTTAAAAGGCATACGTTTACCCAAGTACTTAACAAGATTTTTACATTTTTTAAATGTGCACTTCAGTCAATGTGAGTACCTAATTATTTGTAACTTTTTGTGCTAAATAACTTTTTTTTTCTGCTGCCAGGATTTAAAGAAGACATACACAGTGATTTGTGTGTTGCGGTAACAAATTTACCTAGAATAGGCCTAATCTTTTTGTTAACTACACTCATTATATTATATTATTATATCTATCAAAAGTTGGTCACAAGATGAAAACCACATTTTCTTGTCACACCACCGCCATAACCGGAAGTCCGAAAACCACATTTTCTATATTTATTTGTGTAATGTAAATGTGTTCTTACATTCATATTCAGGATTATTTGTATTCATTTGTTTAATTTAAAGAATTTGAAGTTTGACCCTGAAAAAAGGGTAAAAAGAAAAGGAAAGAAAAAAACCTGTGACTGTGAGTGTCCAGTGGGAAATGAAGATGTCCTATATATTTGTGTAAGTGTGTGTGAAAAGTCAGCTCAAAGATGACCTCACCCTGACCTCTGTTTTATGGGAGAGGTAGGAAGGACACAGTCGGACTCTGGTCAGTCTTGCTTTTAAATGGACTGTTTTATTGTTTATCAATATATCAACCTTTCCTATAACAGCTGAACATAAATCAACACAAATATCGTTGTCTTCATATGATGGCCTTCAAACACCTGATTATGCATCATGTCTCCCTGATGCGTATACATTATTGAAACACTAATCAGACCTGACATAATCAGACATTATTGGTTCTGTCAGAGGACACCAGGTCATTAATCTTTAGCTGCTCCCACACTCAAGCCTCTTTATTCTAGTTCACAGCATGGATTTGATCATTTGTGCCTTTATAAGTATTAAACTCAAACGCATATACAATCACCTTGAGCCCAAGAACAGCAGGATAAATCCTTAAAATTAATCCAGGGGAATGGCTGAATTCAAACTGACATTCTGTCTTCATGCAACAGGACACTAGAGAAACGACCTTCCCTGCATCTGACAGATGAGCTTATAGAATGAGACACATACACAGAGGAATATCAATCAATCATTGCTATTGCTGACATGACTTTCTGGACAGAGATTTTGTGTTTGTTCTTAGTGAGCTTACGGAGCATAAGCTACATTTTATGACACCATACAACTCAGCAGGAAAAGGTGGCTGGCAAAGTAAAATAAAAGTCAATTTGTTCATTTAATCAATTAAATTCAGAACAAAATATGCACAGAAGAACCATGCTTGGGTTCCCCAAAGAATCTTTCAGTGAGCAGTTCCAAAGAGAACCACTATCTTTTTCTTTGTGTAAAAAATGTATATATATTTCATACTCTAAGGGTGTTTCACAAGTTCGCTTGATCCTCCTGCATTACCATTTGTATTGTGCTCACTCTGTTCTCTCTTTTAATTTTTGAATACAAACCATGGTACTTTAGCTTCATCAGAGTGGCAGCAGTTAATGACTGTGCAGGAGAAGATTGCAAAAAGGATACTCACTTCATTTTTGTTCTTCAGATTTTAAAATTAGGTTTTGTTTCAAAACCAGCAAAATATAATGGCCTGTGTCATTTTGTCACAAATGTAATGCAGGTTCAAAAGAAAGCAGTTGTCAATTTCTGCTGAAGACAAGCATTAATGAGACGTAAATTCTTTCTACTGCAGGACGTCAGTCATGCTTGTCAGAAAAGCTGGTGAGAAAAGAAAAATACATCATAGCCAGTGTTGTGTGTAATGCGTTACAAGTAACGCAAGTTACTTAATAATATAACTTTTTTCAAGTAACTAGTAAAAAAAACGCATTACTTTTTAATTTTAGAGTAATGTAACTGAGTTACCTTTTCAAAAAATTAACGCCAGTTACTTTGTTTTCTCATTTACTGACTGACAAGTCTCCTAACCTCATGTTTGGAGAAATCAGAAATACAGAGGCGCTGTGTCTGATATGTGAATACAGTCTAGTTCTACACTAAATGTGAATGTGCATTACTTTATCTCACTCTCAATGATTTAGTATTCATCAGAATGAATTCAAATGAACTCAGAATATGACACAAACCTTCAATACACAAATGTATCTGATCCCATTTCATTAACCAATGTTTATGCTGCTGACCTTTGATGATCCAGTTCAACCTTACAAGCAAAAATCAAACACTACAAACATAATTAGTTACTTTTTTTAGGGACTAACGCAATGATGTAATGAATTACTTTTAAAAGTAACTTTCCCTAACACATAGCGGTTCATATACCTGTACATGTTAAAAAAATTTAATTAAATTATGGAAACACTGATACCAATTCTTTCATTTTCAAGAATGTACTGTATGTGTGTGATATTTTGGCCTATTTGGACTATAGGATTATGTTATTGGCTTAGCAACGTCCTAACGTAAAATGATTTGTCTACTGTGTCTACTGTGTACTTCAAATTCTGAGCACTATTGTTATAATGTGCTTTCTATGTAGAGCATTTAGAGCACTAAGTCACTTATTTTGCAAGAAGGAAAGCCGACTATGTAGGCCTATACAGCAAGGAAGCTCACCAGGGTTTGGTACAGTGCCACTGGGTGTTAACGCTAAGACTATGAAGATTTTACTGTGTGTGCGCCTACTGATAAAGACAATGTGATTATGCATGCATTTGAAATGTCATAGAATCTATTGTTTTCAGATTTATTCAGTTCTCGTCTCTTACCGACAGCCAAAAAAACAGAACCACGGCCAGGGTGCCAAAATGGATTAATCACATATGCTAAATACTCTCTCTGTCATGAGAGAACAATCATTTATTTAACAAGCACACTCACACCTTTGATGGCTGTATTAGTAGGAAGAGCCCCTCCTAGTGTGGTGTAGGGTACCTAAAAGGGGGAGGAGATTCATTG
This sequence comes from Enteromius fasciolatus, assembly GCA_032361145.1. NCBI lineage: Eukaryota > Metazoa > Chordata > Actinopteri > Cypriniformes > Cyprinidae > Enteromius > Enteromius fasciolatus. The sequence continues at coordinate 5,272,116 of JAUMHR010000075.1, read as the reverse complement.
ATGTCTACTTGACCTGGCTAATTTGCATATTCATGAGGAAATCTGAATAAAGCTGAACATTCTGACAAACAAACACACACACATGTGCACGGAAGCTCAGCATGAGGTCTATCTAGATGATAGACAGCAAAGCTTCTTGTTTCGCTGTTACTCTGGGAAATATTTTCCTATTTTATTGTTTTGTTCTTTCACAGGCGGTCGAAAGAAAACAAGCAAATGGTTTACTTTTATGGGCCATCAACAGCAGCAAAGCAGCGAATTTCCTGTTCGGAGTATAAAACTTCATCAGCGAATACAGTGCCTGCAGAAATAGATTATTTCTAGGCATCTGTAATCTCAGCCGTATGATAATGCAAATTCATCAGCTTATAAGCATAACAATCATTTTAAACTGCAGAATAAGTCAGGCTGATGACTTATGTGCATTGAGCGTTTGGAATGTTAACTCTGAAAGACAGTAGATGCTAGTTCCTTCTGTTTTGCATGTTTAGCATTATAGGTCACCTATTTCTGGCTCTAAATCCTTCATTTTCTCATGAAATGTCTAGATCTTTAACCATTATGCCATTTCACCCAGTGCCCTCATTTACACAATTTTAAACATGAACAGTGCCCGGGAGCAACTATTAATTAAATGTAATACAAGTTCCTTAAGTGTGAGGACCATGTATTAAATATTATCGATGTGTAGTGTGTGTGGGTATTTAAAGTCTCAGTGTTCGACATGTGTTTAGTTTCTCTTGCTGATTAAACATCCCTGTGGTAGATGCTACCAATCTCCTAAACACTGACGGATGATATTCTCTAAAATCCTGGAAACGCTCTGAATGCTCTTTATTTATACGCACTTTGTTACATCATTAAAATAACACGCTGTTAGTTCAGTTTGCATAAAATCTGCATCACTCAACATGGCCAAAATTTAAAAAAATTAAAACTTACATTTCTGCTGTATTACAATAAATAAATGCATGTGCCACTAGAGTTGCTAAATAGAATTACAAAAACAGTGAGTGTTTTCTGCTACTGCTGTTGGCTGCACACACAAACAGCTCCGCCTCAAACTCACACTATTGGTTAAGACTTAACAAGAACTTAAGAATATTCAAACTAACAAATCCACGGGTCTCGTTCACTAGTAATTATGAGTTATTTCATATTAGTATGCACAGGAGAATTTCTCAAGAAAAATGTGCGTACACACATGAATTTGTTCTTAACCTCATTCTAAACTTAATGAATTTGGAGTATTCTGTATGAGCGATAATATGCCTGAGGTTAGTCATTTGCATAAAACACAGCTAAACCATCTCCATATTAGACATATCTATAAACTCTCTATATATATATATATATATATATATATATATATATATTAACCCATTTTTGCATCTTCAATTGTAGGGCATACCTGCATTTATGGAGTTGTTGCCCTGTATCATATTTGCCAACAGTCAACAATATGAAATGTAAAATGGAACAGAGGTCTAGGGGCTGGGTGTGTTATAAATATTTTAATTACATTATTTTTTTCATATCTAATTACTGAAATTAACATGCTTACTGACATCCCTAATTTATATGCATGCTTGGTGAGTGAGACCTATTGATTTAGTACATTCACAAAAAGATTCTGTAGGTTTGTAAAGGTCATCTGATGCAGCCTATAATACACAGCATGCTCATCTGTCAACAAACACACGTAAACTGCATCATGTGTCCCATCAATGTTATCAGGTCATGTGTGACAGGAAGCTATAGAGTCTGACAATACCGATCTCATACAGGTGTGTGTGTGTGTGCAGAGAGCATCTGACCTGGATGCTGGGGGTTTATGCGACCAGTGGGAATATGTTTGTGGTTCAGTACAGTGATGCGGTTAGCTGAGCCATTCAGTTTACACACACAGGCTTAAAATGCAGACATGCAGGAGAAAAAAAGCTAGTGTGAGGGAGAGATACATAGAGATGAGAGTGTTAGGTCAGAAACTCTAAACATGTACAGATGGGAAGGCACTGCAAGTCTGCAGTCCTGCTGTGTATGTCCCGGATGTATGTCCTTGCATTACTGTGGCCGCAGCAAATGTCAACTCAGAGGCTACTAGAGTTACTGACAATGTCGGTGACCCCGAAAGATATGGCTTGACAGTCATAGTTTTGTTTCTATGCTGACATATTTCTTATTTCAGGAAGGTGGTGCGAAACATACTGTAGGGTCAATAGCTTGTCCCTTTTTTAAATAGTCAATTTGTTTTATTAGAAACTCAGATATTAGAGCCAGTTAAGAACAGCTGTGAACCATGATTGCTTTGCTGTGGCAAGTGGTATAAGAGGGAGCACAGTTTCATTTGAGAAGGCATTTTACTGCAAGATTAGTCATCTGTATTTTTAGTGTGGTTTCCATGAGAGAAAGAATATACCTTCTCTTCATACTGTGCTGCCATGACAGTAGCTGAAAGAGAAGACACCAGTTTATATCAGGGCTCTTCAGTTTAGTTACTGGATGGCCATGACCCACAGAGTTTACTTCTAATCTTTAATAAAGAGGTAGTTGAACCAAAAATGAAAAAATTATTTCATTAAAAAGTAGTTCACTTCCAGAATGAAAACTTACTTACCCTAATGTCATCCAAGATGTCCATGCCTTTCTTTCTTCAGTCAAAGAGAAATTCATGTATTTGAGGAAAACTTTGCTGATTTATGCTGGTCCTTTGCGAGCATGTGACCAGCTTAAACCAGTAAAGGACTAGCTCAAACCTTCAAAGGACCGGCATAAACCAATTTAAACATCAAGCATCCCAGTTTCAAAATCCATCTTATGATTTTTTTTCAGCAGGGTTGTTCATCTTCTGAGCACAAATTAGTATATTTTGGATATCCTTTTCAAGGAACACTCCACTATTTTTGAAAACAAGCTAATTTTCCAAATCGCTAGAGTTAAACAGTTGAGTTTTACAGTTATTGAATCCATTCAGCCGATCTCTTTGTATGATGGTAGCACTTTTAGCACAGCTAAGCATAGATCATTGAATCAGATTAGATTAGCATCTCACTCAAAAATGACCAAGAGAAAATTTAAAGTTGCATTTGTCTAGGTCAACATGGCTAGTAACTATACTTTAACACAACTCTTCCAGACAGTTGTGTTAGAGTTTAACTCTGCAGGATAGTGGCCCTGCATGAACAGGATTGGACACCCCAGGCCTTACATCTCTTAATGACCATGCCGTAGTGCACAAATGATTTCTGCTGCATAGTGACCTTTAGTGACCTTTCAGGGCAGCTTATCTTACTGTGCAGAGAAGTGCAAGTGTACACTCAAAAGCCAGTGGGAATAAGGGGGGGATGGGTCACAGCGAGGGTGCAAGAGTGTGTGCGCATTTAGCCGAGACAGCACCCTCAGGGCCGTCTGCGTTTTCGGTCTGGTCGCCTGCCCGTGCCGCAAGTATTGACTGAGTGTCTGATTGTCTTCAAACTGTCAGCGTGGGCTTATTGTGTTTCACAGCTCAAGAGCAGCCTGAAGACAATGAAAAAAACTCCAGAACTGCACTTCCATTCTCTCTGATCTATCTGTGTGACAAAGTATGAATGTTAATTTCACACCTGGACTCATTACGTTCCTGTTAAAATTGTCTGATTATTAAAAGTGCCAAATTCAGAACAGTGCGACAGCGCCAATTACAACGCCGCAAACTCCTTTCAGAAATGTTCACCACACCTTATTGTGCTTTGCCACAGAACTCGAATAAAGGAACTTGTGGTAATGCGTTGCTCAAGGGAAACGAGAAAGAAATCAAATTGTCTGTGTCGGCTAATCGCTTCGATATATATCGCAACACTGTATTGATTCATATCCTGCCACGCGCGACTGTTATTCTGAGGAACAAATAAAGCGCAGAGGGAGCAAGTGATCAATTAGCCTCACATTATTCCTTTTGTCTGCCACAGCTGAGCAGTCTTATCAACCGCAAGCACACAACTTCCCCTCTGGCTGTCATCCCGAACCTGTTCCCAGAACCTGGCTTTATCAGAACCACCGCTGCAGTCTGGCTTTGCAGGGTGCATGTGTGTGTGCTTTGAGCTCAACTCCCAAGAGTTTAGCAGACAAGGGTGTGTGTGTGTGTGTGGTATTGACTCTCTGTGCTCGCACTCTCACACACACACTCCGCCTCGCAGCTGCGTGGATGACAGAGAGAGCAGCGTGCATGTGGACCACTGTCTCTTAGTCTGAACGTTTGACAATCCAGCTTGTGGAGGAGCTCACTCTCCCCATCTCTTTCCCGTGTCCTGGAGAAACCCGACAGAACGTAAGTCCCTGGTGTCTTCCGATGCTTTTGTTTCAGCTGTGCATGTGTGAGAGACACTTCAGACATCCCTGTTCCCTTGCAGTTCTTCGTTTCTGCTGTTTGAAAGTCTGTCTAGATCTGTGTTTAGTGTATAGGAGCAGATGTTTAAGGTGAATGGGTCAGGTTTTGATTTTGGGGGCTGGTTTTATGGGAAACTGTGGGGGGTTGATAGTTATTCGCGACTCTGCGAGTCACATCCAGAGAAACGATGAGATCGGCTGAAGGTTTGTATTCACAGGCGCTTTGTTCTGGTGTGATGTAAGCACGTGTTTACAGGACTGGCTGAACACACCTGAGAATTTAATGAATATGCAAATATGAGTTACAGTTTGCCTGCTTAAAAGACTACACTGCATGCAATGCTTTTCTTCTTAAAACAAGATACATTTACTTAAGAAGTAAAACTGTGTATGAGACAATAGATTTTTCTATAAAGTTTACTTTTCATACCCCATTGGCAATTCAGTTTTTATATGTCTAAACCCCATTAAACAAAAACAGTGAGAACAGAAAACAATTCAAGTTTGATTATTTCTTTCTGCTTGGGAGAGGATGCAATTAGCTTGTAACTTGTGGGTACATATAGTTATATTTGTATGAGGTTTAGGCTCTTCATGGTAATGTGTGCATGTGTGCAATAGTCAATGCCAAATAATGCTAAATGCTGAATAATTAATAAGACTCATAAAGCCCCAGCGTGTGTTTGAGACTCTAGCTGCAGGGATGCACTTTAGCACTCCAAACCGGACACAGCATGCCAACCATGCATTCATCTCAGCAGCAATTACTGAATTAACGGTAGTGTAGTGGGAAATATTTCACTATCTAATCTTTTCTGCTCATTAGTAAATCTGTGCAAAGAGGCTGGTGTATCTCGCATCTCTTTTAATTTAATTCAGTGTGCTTAATTGATTTGACCAAATTATGTTTTGTGTTGGCAAACAAATAATATTGCAAGAACAAGAAAATGAAAAAAAAGAACAGGCATAAACATACAAAGCAAAGTAAAAATTGATACCAATTCTGTCAATACTCACATTCTTGTTATTCTAGACAAGCCATATGCTGTTAGTTTTTCAGTGAAGCACACAAGGATGATCTTGTAGAATTCTGTCAATCCTCTTTTGAAATCTACTTACAAGATAACTTTATAATGTACAGACTTCTTATGAGAAGTTGATCCAGTGCTGTTTTGGTTTCAAAGATGTCAAGCTTCGTGCTTTGGCAGGCCATTTTTTGAACACAAATGAGATTTGAGACCTTCCACAAAAGAGCTGCTCATCAGTAATTACCAACTTATTATTTTCTTCTCATAAAACTATTGTATGACTTAAGAGGTTTCATATATAGTGCAAGTAACATGTATTTTGCAACTAAAGTGTATTTTTAGTCTTTTGAGCAGAATTGCATAGAGATTCTTCAAACTCTATCCTGTAGATCTATCTATCTGACTGTCAGTCTAGTCTGTATGTCTGTTCACACTTCCACACTCATACACAGGCATTCAGTGCAGCCCTATAATCTGGTTAGGGTTCGAAAATGAGTCGAAAACCATTAGCATTACCAAGTATCCCAACTCTTTCGTAGGTGCTCTGTCTCCATTATTGTTCTGTTCCTCGGTTTGTTGAGTTCTTTTCTCTTGTTTCCTCCATTCAGTGCCATATGAGATCTATTCTGTGTGTGAGTGTCTTTGTTTTGTTGCCAGGGCTTGGCTAAAGCAGGCAGCATCCATATTGCCCATGAGCTGAGACCCCACCCAACCACATTCACATGTGATGAATAAAACATGACTTTGAGATTGCGCCTGGGCTGAGTGTAGCCGGGCAGCTCTGTTGACCCGTTTCAGAAAGCCCACCGACAGGTTCCGACTAATTTGGGTCACTTTAAGCCCATATGAAAGCGGCACGTCAGTATCTAGAGAGGATGAGTGAATCAGCAAGTCCAAAATGATCCAGCTCGGGTCCCTAGACTCCGCCAGCTAAGGGAAATATAAAGCAGGAACACGTTCAAAGGAAGTCAATGTTTATTCCCTCGGTATCTCTCTTTCTCTCTCTTGCTCTATTTCTTTACCTCTCCGCTATTGTTGAGAGCATGTGCGGATTTGTGGAACATACACATCTTTTTTTCCTGTTCTTCCCTGTGTGAATTTTAAGCCGCAAACTGTGGAACAAAATAGTCACATTTGTGTTCTCTAGAAGGAGTTTTATTTATGCAGAAATTATAATTCATCTACAATGCAAATGCACAACAAAGATAACAAGATGACTGTTTACTTGTGTGTGGAAGGTAAAGTTCCTGACCCACTCAAAGTTTGGCTGTTGTCGGTTCTGAGCGATTAGCATACGCGATAGCTCGCAGCCATATATGCGTGTTTTAGTAGGTTCTAAAGCCTACACGCTTTCTCTGAACAGAAAGGAAGCTTCCTGCCTTTTTCACCCTGCCGTATCCTCTTCATCTCTCTCTTTTACAGCTTGTTTTGTTTGTCTGCAGGGACTTGCGTGTACGTCTTCCAGATTCACACTTCCTAATGTTTCGTTTGCCCCCTTATGTAGGATTTCTCTTGGTGGAGGTGGGCTGATTCACCTTTCCACCCTATGGCAAGTGCCCTTTCCTTTCTGACTGCCAAATATCTCTTCACCCACAACCAAATCGAGCCCATGCCAACCTCTCACTTCCAAATGGAAGTGAGTGTGACCATTGCATCAAAACTAGTCTTGCAGAGCCAGGCATTTAAAAATCGACATAACATCACACTCAAAAGCTTAGTATAACTGTGCTTCACAACCCTGGTCATGGAGTACCCTCACCTCTGCGTGTTTTGCAGGTCTTCCTAATCTTTTAACTTGTCAGCTAGCTAGTGGAGAGTGTGTCAGATGATAGAAGCATCCAAAATGTGTACTGTTTGGGGGCTTCCAAGACTAGGATTGGAAACTTCTGGTCTTTAATACCTGGGGAAATGTTAAGAGCATTCTGGTTCATCCCAATTGCTGTCCTGATGTGGCACAGGTTGTCCTGGGAGTACTGTAAATAATTAGAAATCTTCCACGCCAATTTTTCTAAGCACTCAGGAATAACTTTATTAGTTTAAGTGTGTTTGATTAGCGGTAGTGCAGCTCTGCAAGTGCTGGGTCTCCAGGAGCAGGGTTGAAGACCTTTGGGCTAATCGCTGCAAGAACCAATAGCAAAAAGGTCCAAAACTAGACACCTTGGTAACACTTTACAATAACAGTACATGACTTATCATGTACTAATACAGGAATTAACAATTTCTTGACTATAAACTAATGATGAATTAAGACATCTATTAATCACGAGCTAACTTAACTACAACATGACAACATGACATGAATTACTGCATGAATAACGCCACAATAATTACATGTTGGTTACTGCATGTTAGTTAATGTGTTAATTAACAATTTGTGGTAAACTAAATCAAACATGTTTTTATGGCACAAAATTGTTTATAAATTTGCCATCTGCGGCTGTCACGTCAGTGGATGGTTTAGGCATGAGCGAACGGGACAGTCGCCCAGGGAAGCATTTTTTGGGGGGCGGCACAAGCACTAATTGGGGGAAAAAAATCATCTGCGCCCCTAAACGGTTTTGTATTATCTATCATAGCCTACCTGTGACTATGGCGTTAAAATAGCTTAGTTTCAAATCTAGCACACATAAAAACAAGACATGCGCGTATGCGCGCGCAGAAAACCCATCTCACAAGCTAAGCAGGGCTCTGGTGCTTTGGAGGCAGGGATCAAATATCAGATCTCTCTGCTCTTGTGATTGGTCATGTTCAACACATACCGCTTACCATGGCTTTAGGAACAATGTGTTTGTGTGTGTGTGTGTTTTTTTATTAATAATTAATTAAAACAACAATACAACACCAATACATATTTGTAGTAGAATATAAAAATCATCTATAAAACATAATGAATAGTCTAGACATTTCAATAATCGAGAATCAATTTAGAATACTGTACTCGGCAGTCAGTGCTGGCAGCCGGGTGTATTATGGGTATTTCTTGAGAGTTTACTTATTTTTGTTTCATTTAAGCAAGACAGTTGGGTTTTTGTATTATTGATGTTATGTGTGTTTGTGTTCAAGTTAGTTTGGGTGGGTTTGGTTCATTTGCAGCACTGTTATATAAAAGTTTAACTGTTACCGTCTTGCAGAGAGATGTGTAGGGGAGTGGCTTCTTGATATTTGTTTGATAGCTTGTTTTGTTTGTCTGCAGGGACTTGCGTGTATGTCTTCCAGATTCACACTTCCTAATGTTTCGTTTGCCCCCTTAAGTATGATTTCTCTTGGTGGAGGTGGGCTGATATTGGGGCAGCGCTGAAAGAGGGTTTTGCTCAGTAGTTCTATGTTGAACTGCCACTGTGTCACATCATGAATTCATGAGTTATTAATGTATCATTATGTCATGACTTTACTTGGGGGGGGGCACATCTTTACTAATTCTTCATTAATTACTTAT
>JAUMHR010000075.1:5204646-5230172 GCA_032361145.1 Enteromius fasciolatus | reverse complement strand
GATTACAGATAACCCAGGATTCCGCTTATCCGGGGTTTAGGATAACCCTGGGTTAACAATTTCAAGTGTGAAAAGCCCTTCAGTTTCTTTTCCCAAAAGTTAGCTTATGTTATTCAAGATACTGAATATTTAAAAAAATAATAGTAAATTTAGTTAATCATTGACATGTTTCAGTCCCTCTCTGACTCTTACAATGCAACAGATTTTTAGAGCTGTAGGTGCTACACACAGCCAAGAATAGCTTTTTCATCTGAGAGGTTTTGAGTTCTGGATGTATGTCTACACATACAATGAACTCTTTTATTTCAAAACATTAAAGAAAAACTCTCTCTCCTTTTTTAATCCCAAATCCCTCCTCCCCCAAACACCTGCCCCACACCCACCATCTGTAATTACAAACATCCTGTATCATGTGTCATTGAAGTGCATTATGGGAAGGCTAATTGTATCAGTGATTCTGTTAGAGCAGGACACAGAGCAGAGCGTGTTTTGGCTATGATGACGGATATCGGAGCCCTATGCATGAGCCCCAGTGAGACACAAGCAGAAACAAACGCTCATCCCTCCTTCCTGCCCTCCATCACACTCTCTCTTCACTCTCATCCATCAGTGCTGTGACCTACCGCTATAAACAACAAAACGCTTTTATCCAATGCTGAATCATCTCAGGCTGTTTAAACACGGAGCAGCTCATTGCTTTTATAAGTGCTGTGGTCAGGCAAAGGGAGAGTGAGAGTTTCCCTTACATAAATGTTTCTGCTTTCTATGTGAGTTTGAGTGTCAGTGTTTGAAACTGTGGTGGACGGCAGAGGTTTGTAGAGTCGATCAGACACAGATAAACACAGGCAGAGCTCACATGAATCAGTCTGTCAGAAAACATTACACAGCCCACTGGAGGACAACACTATCAGAGGCCCTTCACTAACATTAACACATCTATCAGACTTCAACGGCTTCGGGTCCGTCCTCCTATTTCTCTAAAAACTTTTCACAGGATCACAAACATTTCATCACGTATAGTGTTAAATCTCATCAGTTGAATTACACATTTGTTGATTAATGAAGGGTTTTTCAAAATGTTTCAACCTTGAAGATGTATTACAAAAAAATACACCATTAAAATTGGTAACGCAATAATGTATTAGAAGTAAACTTCAGAGGAGGTAAACAAACTGTTTTTGAAAAGATGGTCTTTTGAAAATGGTTGGAGGGGTAAGTTCGTAGAGTATATTTTCATACGTCATTCATCTGAAAAGGAAAACACGATCCCTCATGATATGACCCTTTTTAATAGGCTCCCTGTGAGAATAAAATAGAAATAAGAAATAAGCGTAAATGAAAACTGTGAGTGAACCTAATTACTTGACGGAAATCATTACATAAATACTTTGAGGTGATGCATTTACTCTAATTCTTTGATTATATTCAGCTTGTTCAAGTTTAAAGTGTACTCAACACTCTTTCAAGAGTGGATTCATTTGCTTTAAAACCCCAAACCAAAGGACAGAAAAAAGAGAGGGTTCGAGCAGAGGGGGTTGGTTGGGGTATTAAATATCTCCTCTGAGGTGTTTTGGACGGTGCAGATTGGTGAGAGAGCTCAGCTTAACTCTTGGCTCCCGCTGAGCTTATGAGACTGCAGTCACAGAGTTTTACAGATCCATTTCAGACTCTGACCTACAACTTTCAGAGGTGAAAAGTGGCTAGAAAGACTCTAAAAACAAGCTCGAGAAGGATTTGCCGGTGGATGCCAGAAGAAACACTAGTGGGCCAAAGCACAATGTAAACATCAAACAATAAAAATGTCCCATAGCAGTAAGCTGAGGAATGGAGAAGAAAATGCCGATTTCTTTTTTTAAACTTGGTTATATTGTTAGCTCTGAACCATACAGCTCTGTAATACCTACAGTATCTATTATAAGCTAAAAGTATATCAGTTGCAGCTGTCATCTGACTAATTATTCAGAAGCCACAGGATAATGATTATCCAAACCGTGATGTTAACGCAAGCAGAGAAGGAAAAATAGCATGCTTTTTCTGACTCCTTCATCTACCAATAACCCCCTAGACTGCTTTATACTGACCAAACAGACTAAAATCTAATGTCAAACAGTTTCAAGTCCACAGTGTGAAAGCACCCTGAGTTACCTGTCAACCCACACTGCATCTTCAATTTAGATAGAGCCACGCTTGCCTGAAGCGACAAACACTATTTTCAGCCATCATCATTATCCATCCTGTGATAAATATGAAGTTTATAGACATACTTCCTATTTGACCTACAACCTCACACCAGGACCAGCAACTGCCTTCCAAACCAGCTAATGCCTATCAATTTATCTAGCAGCTAATAAAGGCCTGTGTGTGTGTTTCATAATTTCATCCAAACAATCAGTTTAATGGAAGCCATAAGCAGATGGCTTTATTGCCGTTCGTCTCTCAGATATTACCATAAACACTAACGGCTGGCACAGTAATCAGAATTAAAGAGCACTCTCATTTCATACACACGCAGACACTCACGCATGAATGCAGATGCAGGCAACAATAATGACAGCTTTATATGTTATAGAGAAGTTAACATACTCTAGCCTGAACTGGTGTCACTTTCATAGCGGATTCATTTAGAGAGACAGCGCTGAATGAATCTGCTGAATTAAACACAAGCCGCTTCGAGTTATTCTCTATTACAGGATGGAAGTCTGTGCAGTTCTATCAGCTTAACCTATCGGATCTGTGTTTATTAACAACTTCTCAGTCTATTCATACACTCACATGGTTAAATTATTCATATCCGCCCAGGAACATTGTGTTTAAAAGCCTTGTTAGAATTCTGCTTAAAAAAAAAAGTTTATTAATTTCGGATGAGTGACCCTGATTGTTAAAATGTGTGACAAGAACAAATTTTCAATTACGCCGATGTCTGGAACCAGATCTAGAGAGTATCAAACAGACAACAACGCTGATTTAATTAACATTTTACAAGCCTGATCACAGATACGGAAAGATTTCAAAGACTTTGTCTTGGAAAACACACCTGTTCTGAAGGATGAAATTAATTTTGTCTTGCGCTGCAGTCCCCTCTTGACAGAAACATCAATAGTTAGCAATTAAATCAAGTCTATCAAAATCTGTTCCAACAAGCGTCAAATTTGTAATTATTTTGTAAAGATAACTGAGGCTTGTCTTTCTGTTCATTCAGAAGTGAGACAGTTGCACGTTGTTCGTGCCAAACATGCACTCTATTGTCCATCTGTGGACATGCACATATGATCACAGAGACCATTATCTTGTCGGTCTGCTCATCAAAGGAAACAGACTATTATGCTCACACACACACATTCATTCAACTAGACAAACAGTTACATAGACTTAAAACAGGTGGACTTTAACTAAGGGTAAGTTTAAATGACAATTGTGGTCCAAAATGGAAATGTTTTTAAAAAAGTTTTGCATACAGACAATAATGATCCATGAAAGCTACTAAAAAATGCTATTACTCATACCATGCCAGTAACTAGCATTGTCATTACAGAAACTGAATGTCAATACAGAAACGTCAGTGTTTTCACAACTTAGCATTTTTATAGTTTACGCTGACAATGGCAGTGTCATTTTCAAAAGCTAGTAATTCAAAATGCCATTGATGTGTAAATGAATGGCCAAAATGCGTTAACAAAGTTTTCATTTTCACATCTTGTGATCTACAAATGCTAAATAATTCTTAAACATTTAAATTTCACCCATTAGCTATTTATGCAGTTTTGTGCAACATGCCAACATGCTAACGTAAAAAATCAGTTCCTGTAGGTTTCTTTTCTTTTCTTTTCGTTTTTTTTTTTTTTTTTCACCAATTAGATTGTCCAAAACAGGGGCGGACTGGGGCACTAAAATTCACCGGGAAAAGTCCCGACTCTTCCGATTGCCACTCCGCCCCTGGTCCAAAAGGCAACACTGGCCCAGGTCATTGTTTCACAGTTTGAAATGGAGAAGATACCAGAGACTGCAAGAACAAGAGATGCCCACATGGACAAAGGCATGTCTAAGGGTTTAAAAATATAAACACAGTGCCACAACCAATTTGTAAGGTGGAAAATCTGTGCTAATTTATACAAATTTGTACAATTTTGTACGATTTGTCTAAACCCCAGTGACGGGGCAGGCTTAGGTGAAAGTCATTCGTACAAATTTATACAAACTGGCAACTCGTAAAATGCTCTCCGTACGATTTAGCAAACATTTTTTGAAATTATATGAGTGAGGTTGTACGAATTTGTATGAATTAGCCACCTTGTTAAATACAGTATTTACGAATTGCATTGAAACTAGGTTGAAAATACAGACAACTCTAGTTTCAAAGAGCACAATGATATTTGATCAGCTATAACTTCTGGAAAGAAACCATGTTGGAACTGGACAAACAAATGAAATGGAGCATACATTTAAAGACTACACCATATGCAGCGTGCATTCGCTAACATAATAAAAAGTCTTGCTGTTGACTGCTTTAGAAGGTAGTTCGACAGCAAGATTTTAAAACAGAGCTACAATTTCAGCAGGGCAAGCCATTGTTAACAATCCAATGACTCAACCACCCTCAAACACTAACATCATTGTGATTGGAGCCTCATTTCACTGGGTCAGTGAGTCAGGTCAAGGTCAGAGGTCAGCGAGTCAGGTGAAATCTGCAGCACCTGCAACTCAGCACAACACACCACACCACATAACAGAGAGCTGAGATCAGCAAACCACACACAAACACAGACAAAAAACACACACTAGCAAATGATAACGCAAACATGTGATATCTGTTTTGGTCAAATGTTCAGAAGACAAATGCCAATTCTGCTTAATGAAAGAAAACAAGATGCTTGTTTTCAAACTGTACAACATGCCACACTTGTGTACCTGAATGCTGGGTGTGAAGGGGATTGTGGGTAAACAGCCATATGGTCTTCCTGCTGGAGTGCGACCTTTCTAAAATGCCTTTATACAGACATATTGCTTCACACCTGAGTCTGTCACTGACCTCTGATAGATTAAAAACTGGTCAATCTGCTAAGGTCTGATTGGAGATAATCAGAACATGTTTGAAAGGAATGCAGGTTTATGATTTATGACATACTGCAGAATTTCAACTATACAGCATAGAGATTAATCCAGTCTTTAGTTCCTGCCATTGCTAATTTACACTCGAGTCTATCAGCAAACCAAGCTCCAGAAAGAAAGAGAAATTACTGTTTTCAAAGCAGGGCTGATGCTCCCTACAAAGCAGATCACATAAAGGATAAAAATGTCAAAGTAAAGTGAATGTGATTGAAATTTGATTCACAGCTAGTTCTAACACTGATTTTTTTCCTCATTAAAATTGTAAAGCAAGTAGGTTACATATTATAGTGCATCTAGCTAAACAACTACTTTAATTGTGTTATGATGAGCAATGCCTGGAAGTTTAACAGAAGTCAGGTCCCCCAGTAATCAGTTATGGCCAAATTGCTAATTTGTGACAGAATGTGATGAGGCAAGAAACATTAAGGTTTTCAGCATATTAACCCTAGGATTAAGAATGAACGTGTGCATGGTGTGAATTAATTTAATGAACATGGTTATGTGGCTTGCCTTCAAGCCATTTAGAAAAATGCATTTGCAAATAGTTCAAATTAGACTACTCTACAATAAAAAAGTAGTCATTTTATTTCTGTATTTATTTAAATCACTTAAGGACAAGTAAATGTGAAACTCCTCCCAAAAAAGAAAATACGAAAAAGTATCATGACATGATCACAGTCTTGTCTGTCAGTATTATTATTATTATTATTTTATTTCATTATATATATATATATATATATGCTTAAGAGCATGAGTGTGGGAATTATTGATTATTTTTAATATAAATTCCCTTAATTTTAAGGAGAAGCATAAAGCTACAGTAATTTGCATAATAAGATGTTGGAAATATTCATGTTATAGCCGTCAAATTATTATATTGCCAAACCATAGCATTTTTCCAATATTTACCAGTTACAGAGGGATTCAGACAAGTGGTTTGATTACAGCTTCGGCACCTATGCTCTATTGCTATGAATCATTGAAATTGTTCTGCGTTCTCATTAGATGGTTGGCATACAGCATATTTCATGCTCTAGAAAACCATAAAACATGGGACTGTTGCCGGATATGGATTACAGAAAATTACCTTAATGCAGATGATTCCAAACTAATTCAACTAAATCAAATGGGTACTCTGTAAGCCATAACTGCATATTTTCATGTTTTATTAAAACTATTTGCAAAATCCATAGACATGGGCATAGTTCCTCAAAGTTTTGTCATACAAAGTAGTCTAGACATTATGTGGCAACACGCATTACAATGGAACATTGCTTTGAGTTCACAGGAAGAGTCTGAGTATGAATTTAATCTAAACTAAGGTTCATTGGCTGTGTTACTAGAAAATAAAAGAGGACATTCTCATATTCGATTTTCAAACTCTTTCCACTTCATTTCACTTCCAAGGCCTTATAATGCTTGAGTGGTCTGGCCATTATTAGAATTATCTCATCAACAAAGAAAATGTCTCACTTATGATAACTTAGTTATCATGTGTAGTAGATTTTTGTAGGAAATCAGCCTAAGAATGACTTCTTTGTAGTCTTGACTCTGTATATGTTATGAAGCCTGAAGGGAAAAGCAGCACAGCATTATATATATATGTGTGTGTGTGTGTGTGTGTGTGTGCGGGTTTATGTGGTTTATGAGGACACAAATTTGTATAACGACATGGGTATGACATAGGTATTACAATATGTAGATGTTTTATGAGGACATTTTCAGTGTCCCCGTAATTCAAAAGACTTAAAAAAAACATACTAAATGGTGTTTTTTGGAAAATCTAACAATGCACACAGTTTCCTGTAAGGGATAGATTTAGGTGTAGCGTAGGTGTAGGGCAATACCACATACAGTTTGTCCAGTATAAAAACCATTACGCCTATGGAGTCCCCATAAATCACAAAAACCAACATGTGTGTGTGTGTACTGTGTATATTTATTATGTATTTATAAATACACACCCATGCAGTATATGCTGGTATATACATTTATATTTTAATATTTTTATTATATATAAATGTATTTAATATTTAAGAACATTAAATACATACATATATTATGTAAACAAAAAAAATTATTTTGCACGCGATAACTCGCAATATATTGTTTGTATATATATATATATATATATATGATGACTACCCAGTCTTTTGTCATTACAGACCAGCAGCATAGAGATAAGGCTAAATATATCTCTTCCCTTTCTTAAGGCCTCTTTTAAATGAACTGAATCTCATTAGGGTTAAGGTTCTCTGGCTGACAGTAACCTACAAAGGATCCTGGATGATTAGTCTCAAATCCTTCAAATCAGGCCAGATTAGAGGTCTGGTTCCTAATGTGTCCAACTGCCCAATTTCAGACCACACTTGGATCAGATTTTAATTGATACATTTACACACAGTGCTGTGCAAAAGTCTTAGGCCACTAGTATTTTCACCAACAAAAAATGGTTTTATGTCGGTTATTTCTATCTTTTGCAGTAGCGTGTCAGTTGGAAATATCAGTTTACATTTCCAAACATTATTTTCGTCATTGTAATAATGCAGTGAGATTATTGTCTGCACAAGGAGTCTGACAACAGCCAGTGCTCCACACAGAGATCTGATCTGATCATCATCCAGCCTGTCTGGAATGACATGAGTGTGTGTGAGTATATTACAAACACAAACCAGGTTTGCTATTAGCCAAAATATGAATAATTTTCCCAAATATAGAATTCTGTAATATGTGATTTTACCTTTATTAGTTGTGACACTTTTCTTCAGTTTTCCGTCACAACTTTATAAATTATGTCTAGGCGTAACTTTAACTAAATATATAAATATGTCATGAACAATTTCAGGCCATTTCCCATCTATTTCCACCTTGCAGCAAAGTTTCTATTATTTCTAGAGCTTGCACCTACATTTTCTTGTTTGCACCCACACATTGATCAGTAAAGCTCTGTCCCTTGTCAAATCCTTGTAGAGGAAATAACAAAAGATTAAGAGATTTTAAGTTGGATTTGTTTTTGTTTTTTTGTTTTGTTTTGTTTTGTTTTATTACATTTTCATTTCATATTTGATATAAAAGAGTTGTATGTTTATTAAAAATTCATTATAAATTCATTTTATATATATATAAACCTATTCTAAAAAAGTCTTTCATGAAAACTAAACTAATTAAAAATTTTCGTATTACATTCTCCATCTATATATGTTTTAAGGTTAATAAAAAAAAACAAGAAATCAATGACAAATTAAGCTTATGCCAACAGGAACCAGAGTAAATCATTAGCGCTAAAAGCCATCCAATGAAGTGTATTTGTGTGTGTCTGTATGTGTCACCGTGTTGGTGTATTTCCTGTGTGAACATATGGCATGTACTGTAAGTGCCTGTTCAAAACTCCTACTGAGTCATATACCAGATCTCTCTCTCTCTCACCTCACACTGCAAGTCTCCAGTGGACCAGCACATAGTAAAGTCTCCACCTACACTCACAACTAAAATGAGATTCGCTCAGGGATGAGATTCACCCTTGCAAAAGTGCTGAGCCGGCAAGAGGCCATGCTCGGGAAACACCATAAGCTTGGCTGTAGATGAGCCGGTGTTTCATCAGAGCAAGAGGGCAACAATTTTTTGTTGAGTATCATATTAGATTGACTGGATCAAATATGATACGGTAGAGTTTATAGAGCTAAAGAAATAATTCGCAAGAATGAAAATTCTGTTATCATTTATGTATCCCTGCTCGACAAAACCAGTCATAATTGTCAATTTTTACAAAAAAAATTGCTGAACAAATGAAAGCTGAATAAATAAGCTTTTAATTGATTATTGTTTGTTAGGATAGGACGATATTTGGCAGAGATACAACTGTTTGAAAACCTGTAATCTGATGAGGAGAAATCACATTTAAAGTCGTCCAGTTGAAGTTTTTAGCAATGCATATTACTAATCAAAAAACAAGTTTGAACATATTTATAAAATATCTTCATGGAGCATCTTTACCTAATATCCTAATGATTTTTGGCATAAAAGAAAATTAGATAATTTTGACCCATACAATGTATTTTTGGCAACTTAAGACTGGTTATGACTCATTTTCTTCCATGTAACACTATATTTTAAAGGATATTTACAAAGTTATTTTAAATACAAAACTGTCATGTGGCTTCAGAAAGTTGTTTGGACTACTTTTTATGCTTTTATTAAGCTTGACAGCACTTTTATTACACGGAATAGAGCAGCTCAGAAAATGTAGCGGAAATTTAATTTTGTGTTCCACAGAATAAAGAATAGAGGTTAAGAATGACGTGAGTGTAAGTAACAGATGACAGATTATTATTATAATCATCACGCAAGAAGTAACACTGTTGCTCTCTTCTGAAAGTCACTGCATCTGATGTTCCATCAGGCACTATCTATCAGTGTGTCGGAGCAGCGATCGCAGTGCTTCCTGTGGATTAGGCTGTACATACAGCGCCTGTGTAATCTGATGGCTGCCTGTGAGAGCGGCCACAGCAGCGTTAAATTAAGAGTGCAGCAGTGGAGCTTTTGTCTGAATGAATAGAGCATGGTGTGTTTCTCCAGTGGAGCTTTGGAGGAAAAACAATAGTGTGAGTTGAACTACAGAAAGCATGACACTGATGAGTCACATACGCACACGTTTACAAACACGCACATGCACTCACACACGCAATCTTTTTAACACACATTAGAAACACAAGTAAGTATCATATTTGAAGGGTTACTCCACCCCAAAATAAAAATGTTGTCAATAATCACCCCATATTGTTTCAAACCCATAAAAGTTGAAGATATTTTGGATGAAAACCAGAAGGCTTGTGACTGTCCCATTGACTGCCAAGTAATAAACACTGTCAAGGTGTAGAAAAGTAGGTCCATCTGCCATCAGTGCTACCACTGTGTTGAGCGTTCAACTGTAATGCTATGCAGAGATGAGAATACTTTCTGTAAACGTAAATATTTGTTAAATAAAGTAATTATTTTTGTCAACACTTGCAGTGTCAGCTTAACAACATGAAAAAAATGCTAAACTGTGTGTGGGTCAAACACAAAAAGTGAGAAAAGAACACTACCTTTACGATCACAAAAGCTGTCAATCATTTCAGTTTAGCGACTGAGTTCGCTTGTGAAAACTTGTTATGATCAAAAAGCTGTCTGTATCGCACAACTAACGTCTTATGCAGGCTACACTGCAAAAACACTGTTTTTATTCTTGGTTATTATGAAAGGATTCTCTGAAATTCTCAAGCCATAAAAAACTCAGTGATTTTTACTGCAAGGAAGGGGTCACTAATCAATGTTATTGAGAAAAAAAAAAATAATGATGGGCACAGATGCGTAATTATATACTGCAGTATTCCATTCAATTAAATTAAATGAGACTTTTGATTTTAGGTTGACTAAAATATTGCGTGATCATACTGAGAACTTCAAGAGTCACTGAGACATCCACATAGAGACATTACCAGAGGATTTAGGATTTCCAAATGGACTGAATAAGATGAGATGTTTTGTGGCTTTAAATATATCACTAGGTTATTACAATCAATAGCAAAAGTAATGTTTGCAAATATAAACTTATTTTTCTTACCGTCAAACTATACAGCAAAAGATAAAAATATCCAGCCCAATCTCACGGTAATCCGTGCATATTTTACGAGGTGGCTACTTCGTACAAATTCATACGACCTCACTTGTACGAATTCATATGATTTTTGCTGAATCACACGTATTTTTCGAATTGCCAATTCATATGAATGACCTACACCTAACCACAGTGGTGTAAATACTTAGATATTAAAGAGAGAATTAAACATGTTTTTTTTTCTAACAAACATAAACATGCAAATTTATTTATTTATTACATTTTCCTAATTTGAGAAGCGGAAAGCTAATCTTGATAATTAATCTTACCTAATTAAACTGCAAAAATGTTATTGAAATGTCACTTCTTTGATTAATCTGATCTCGTCTGGTAGAAAAAAGTAGAAGTTAATAATGAGCAACTTTTTTTTAATCGTTTTCTGTTTGCTCTAATAAGGCAGCATATGATTGAAGGCCAGAGCGGAAGACGTCACCTTGCCTCCAAATGCTCATCACAGTAAAATGAAGTGCTGGTGGCTGTGCTGTTTATCTCTTTCATCCAGAGCACTGGCAGCTGCAAAACACAAACATTTGGATCAACACTAGTGACGGGCTACTGATACGCACCCTCCCACTTTGTAAAGCAGCATGAAACAACATTCACAACCTGTTTGACTTGCAAAAACATGTTTTTCTGTGTAAAACAACATTATGTCGGATTATATAAAACAGGATTTGATTGGGTTGTGAATTTGATTGGGTCAGTTATTTTGTTCTTTCCTCATATCTTTGTGCTACATTTAAGTCCGCCTGAGAAGTTCCTATTTACGAATCATAACTATGTCGTAATGCGTGTATGCAAAACAGACACAGTGGGCAATTTAATGTTTCTTGTTTTTTTTTTATATCAAACACAGTTTTTTGGAATGCTGGTGTGAGCAAATGAAGAGCAAACAATGTGTTTTAGTGTGTTTAACTGATGCTTTATGTTTAGTCACACAAGCCTGTCGCCTCATAAAGCTTACTTTACTGCAAGCTTTGTTGCTATTGTTCATCGACACAACACAAAATAAAACAAATCGAACGATCAACATTCACAATTAAAACTTATTATAACTGCTTCCAATTTGCTTAATGACTTGAACTCAGAAAGAAAAAGCTCAAAGAAAATCCCACTGGTAATTATGCCATTGTGGTGGCGCTTATATTCGCTCGTCTTGTAAATGCGATTATTCCTACAGTACATGACTCGAAGACAGCACTGGTGACATCAACACAAAAGAAAAGTCATTTCAGAAGCTGAGAAAGTGGAAGATTATGAAAAACTTTAGAAAAACACGCATCGATGAATCATGCCCAATAAGTCCAGTGACATTTATTCAGAAAGTAAAAAGGTCAGTTTTGAGTCCGCGTTGACTTTAATATGTACGTTAGTGTGGATATACAGATCTATTAAGCGACTGATAAAATCTATGGCAGGCGTTAATAAGCACAGTGAAAACACACTCTGTGTTTGCACACATATACACATGCCATCAATGAGATAACAGCATCCAGCAGACAATGAGAGTAAATGTTTACAGCCACTGTATGCAGCCTGAAGTCATTAGCGTGGAATGCACCAATACGATCCTAATTAGCACACAGGTGTCAGGGGAACAGAGCACCAATACAGAGTCAGAAATCAACCACACACACACACACACAGTTCTTCCTCAGTATTTAGCTGGAGGACAGAAGGGTGCTTGGCAAGGGTACAGCGTGACACTGCAAGCCTGGTTCCTTGGTGACATTTCTACCCAATCTCATAAATGTGCACATATATAGTATGCTGAATAAAAACAAAAAACCTGTGGTACAGATACACTGAAAAATGCTGCTTTAGTTAAAAATAATTAACATAAAACAGGTCATCCATATTTCTTGTTTCTAAACAGCAAATAGTTGCAAACTATTGTGAGCTTGGGAATCACAACGTGTCCTAACCAGAAAAATGGGGTGTTACACGACACAATCAATTACAAAGCACAGCCAATCGGAACAGTCTCTCTGCAGTTCACGCCACAGCTGAGAAGCATAAAACTACTTTGTATTGCCACGACTTTTGTTAGTTTACCAGATGGTATGATCTTTATGGCTTTTCTTGTGGAAATTCAGGAATTTGTCATATATTAGGTGGACTTAACTACTATGCACTTACATTTAAATTAATAATTTGGCACAATGCACTTATTGTGTACACACATTTTTACATTGTACTTATTTATTTAAATACTGATGTGTAAATACACCGGTAACTACATTTATAATTACACTGTTGACCCATCCCTTAAACCAACCCTTTTAACCAAACCTGTCACTAACTTTACCCATATCCCTGAATAGCAGAAAATAAAAGTGTTTTGCAACTACATTGTTGTAGTTTCTGATGTAAGTACATAGTACGTCAGGCTGCCTAATATAAAGTGGGACCGACAAGTCTTTTACAGTAAAACCACAGGAATATAAGTCAGGCAAAAAACATATCACACATTTCAAATGGTAAAGCCCAAGATGATTAGCATAACACATTTTTATGCTGTTTCAGTTTCAACTTAATTAAAATTTCTCACCTGATGTTTATTAAACGTTTTAGTTATAATGAATGCCAGTATCATTTATCTTTGTTTCAAAATTATATTTTTAATTTTGTTTTGAATAGCATTCATTAATGATTTGTTGTGAAAATGAATGGTTTTTAAATTATCTGTGGATTAAATCAAATGTGACTTCTTTTTTCCATTTTGTGCTTGAGCGAATTATTGTCAGGTGAATATGCTAATGTAGTTTTCTTTAAAAGATTCAATCCTGCAACCTTAAATCTCTGGCAGACCCAGTAAAATCTAGTTCTTGGATGGGTTCATTGTAGCAGTCCGGGAACTTGTAAACATGACTTACACCCGGCAACTGATTGGAGTTGGCAAATTTAGCCATTTTTGTATGCAGTACAGAGATTATTGTTCAACAGCTGCAGTGCCGTAAGAGCCATTACTGAGCAGTTAATACAGATCACACACACAGAGCCCCTCGTGATGAGATGCTGAAATTAAGCTGATTAGTGTTTGCACTGGCCCTACAGCACTGGCCCCCATTGGCCCTCAGGAACCTCGGCCACATCTCTCTCCTGCGTCTGCCTGCCGTTCGATAAGACGCTGAGAAAATGAGCTTATCAGAAATAATGGATTGTCTCAAACAAAGTCAACACAGAGAGCGATAGGACGGGACGTTCAGAGAGAGAGAAAGAGAGCTTAGGGTACCATACAGCTGGCGAGTATTGGTTTTCCGCGCCTTGGCAAGGAGAGACTGATGAGATGCAAGAGGACAGACACACACGCACGTAATCAATGCAGTGAGCGCGCTACGACCTGTGTGAGAGGAATATTAGCCGAGCAGGTTCAGCCTGCAGGTGCTCGCATGCAGCCATTAGAGTCCAACCAGAAGGAAATATGGGTGTGACACGTCAGGACACACACTAAACAGAGTGTTACAAAAAAATTTAACATCCCCTCGCACGCTGCTGCGACGAACCTCGGCAGATGGCTGCAAACATTCAGTGGGATAGAACGAGCCTGCTCCACGCTATGGCAGCCGTCCACGTCTGGACCGAAACTCAGCACTCTCAGGGCAGGGCTGTGTAATGAATAATTAAAAAGCAGAGTTTGGCACCTTGTGAGAGCGAGAGAGAGGGAAGGTTGGGACGTCCTTCATATGACCATGTGTGTACCAGAGGCAGTGGACACCAGTAGGTCAACCCTCATATTATACAGTATATCAGCCAGAGACAGATGGATAAGTGAGAGAGAGGTAAATGAGTTACTGTCGTGACAGATGGTTTGCACACACTTTCTATAAAAAAAGTAAAATTTGACAAACCCTTAACTATACCGAGGAATTACAGCTCTTTGATATAATTAAAGATAATTTTTAGACCCACATCAAGCTTGTCCATTTAATTGACTAAAATTGAGAAAACTAATTTAATTAAATTAATTGAGTGCAGCTTTTATTTTAAACACTCCCTCAAATAAAGGTAATTTGTAATTTGTTACCAAAAGGTGAATTAAATTATAAATAATTAGGTTAAATACAATTTTAATTAAACAATTAAACATGCTAAATGTTATATGACACCCTGGAGGTATAACCTTCTTTCTTTTTCGATTTTGAAGAATGTTTGAAGAAGAAAGCCATATACTTTGGGAATGATTAAATGATATTTTGGAAATTATTTTTTGTTTGAACAGATATTTTATGTAGCATATATATTTTAAAGCAGGAGAGCTAAATTAGTCTTTAGTTATAAAAGAAAAACAAATAATCTGGGAATGACAATTTACTGTAGCATTAATTACATATGTTTAAACCTTTACTGTAAAAAGTACTGCCATGAGTAATTATATCTTTTTCATTTAGCAAAATCTTAGTTTTTCTTAGTTTTTAATTTACAGCTCTCAAAAAGGACCATGCATGTATTTGGCTGTACAGTTAGGCCTATATCACTATTGTAGCATTTAAAAAGGCAAAACAAGCCAAAAAAGGTCAAAAATAATGCGTATGGATTATTTGGCTTGAGATATTCCCCAGCTGTGGTAAATCTCCATTTCGGCACATTACTGAGAGTCAAGTCTTTCTGTTTAAGTCAAATGGAAGTATCAAAGCTGACGCTCCTAACCAGAGAATTATATTCAGGTCAAAGGCAAGCAAACGCTGGGTCGGTTTCCCGCCCACTCTCTTGTTGTTTCCGAACCCAGGCCTCCTCATTGTGTTTGAGCGGCATTTGATGCGTATTAACATACAAAACTCAGAGTCATGGGAAGGCGGTCAGAGAAACTTTCGGAAGTTGTAAAGCTCCTTCAGAACCTTCACAAAACAACGTTTTTCCCCTCTAAATTCGGCACCCAGGGCTCGTCTTTCTGCCTGTGACCCCAAGGCTGATCCCAGAGCAGAGCTGAAAGAGCGCATTGAGTGGGTGAGGGGCTCTGAGCGGCCATCTCAGGATCAGTCTGACAAGGTCAGCAGCAAAACTGCCCCCTTTCCCCGCCACGCTAGACGTAGCGCTAAACAAGTTACACAAAAGCTGGGACAGACAATAACGATCCACTCCACTTCCTAAATTACATCTCAGTTGTGTGTTGGATAGAAAGGAACATTGCCTTTCATATTAAGATTGTCCATTATGTTGTTCTGAGTTAACCAACAAACTGATATCGCATTTAAACTTTAAACTCCTCCTAGAATGTAAAGCTTATATCAGACCTTCAGACTGCTCTAATTCAGGTTGTTATATTTTCAAAACTGATCAGACTTATGTTTTACTGAAATAGACAATCAAAAATCCCATAGATTTACACTGATGGATTGTTTAAAAAGTTAAGACTGTAATCTGCTTCAAAAACAGATTTTAAAATACTAAGCACCATACACTTGGCGAATTTGTAAATAGTGTCTGATATCCTCCATATGGATGGAATCTGAAGCTTGAAAGTCTAAATCTGTGCCCATCATACACTATACTGCAGACGGTCTATGACTTGCAGCAAATAGCTTCAATTCGGCCAGACTGATAATCTGCACAGAAATCATGTGGTGTATTCGAACCTTTAAGCACCACCAAATGAAATAAAAATTGATGGTTTGTGGCTTTTAGTCCATTACTGCTATCGCTGAGGCCAATCTATATGCTAGTCTATATGTTTCCAGGGGAAATCTGACAAAAAATATTAATGATTCATCTTGTCTGCAGAATCTGCATTTCCCTCCCAATATAGTCGTCTTCAAAATGGAAAAATCCTTTTCTCATAAGTTATAAATACGACCTGCTTCTGACAAGCAGTAGTAGATAGCAAATAATGATTCATGGCTTTGAAGAAAACTAAAGTCTGATTCATGGAGTCGTTAAAAATGCCTTGTCATTTACAACATTTACAAAAAATCTCTAGGTTACTTTTGATCATACGCAGAAACTTCTACAGCCTAAACTGCGCAGCCAAATGTTAATAACAAAACTTGTGTAACAGACTGAGACTGACATTTGTTCATTCATTTGCAGGTACTCTGAGAGCGTTCGCCTGCAGTTTCGGTGAGTACTGATTCATAGATCTTTTTTTTCTGCGCCGCTTTATTAGTGCCACAATATGCCGCTAACATCTCATCAAACGCGCTAAGCGTTCCAATCGCTTCAAAACTCGACAGGAGCCCACACAGTTTCTCCCTGTATTGCTGGCCTGCTTTCAGAGCCAAACCTTCTCATTCAAGCCCGCTCCCACTTCCTCTCTCTCTCCACGAACAGCAGAAATCCCTTTTTGTCTTTCGCTCAAAGTGGACTCTAATCCGTTTATTAGCCTGAAAGCTACTGGGACGTGAAGACAAACCACATGATTCCTCTGCCCTGCTCCTCTCTCCGTCCCCCCCTCGGGAAGAGAGCCTCGGCTCATACTAACAGCTAGCATGATTTATACTTCTGTCGGCTCCTGCTATCTCCCCTAACACCCCGTAATGTGTCCCTCTCGCTGCGACGCCCTGGCCCGGCTAAATAGCTAAACGACTGACAGTGAAACAGCACTGCTGGGTCAGACGAGCCAAAACCCGTCATGTCCTCTACTCTTCTAATTAACAACCAGTGCTCTCAATTACCAACACACACATACACACTCCTTCTACTGCCAGTGACTCAAACACACATTCTTTCACATTATCTGCTGCAGAGGCATAGCAACAATGACTTTAAAGACACTGTGAAACCATTTACTGTTGATTTCCTATTGAAAGTGATTTCGTTTTTCCAAACCAGTTAGGGTCACCACCGACTCCAAAGATTTCACTGGTTGTGTCAAGCACAGTCCGGATCACCTACAAAATGCTAACATAAACTCAAACCTTAACTATTGCTGACAGTGATTTGGTCGACCAATTAAATTGTCTGGACTACAAAAAAAAAAAAATGTTGCAGTTCTAAACATGGTTGGCTATTTGTTAGTAGGTGGCAGGTTATATAAAGGAAGCTTACTGAGAAGTAATTGTGCTGGTTTATTTGCATGTGCTATCAGTATTTTTAACACTCGGTTTGTAATAGGAATCAGATATTGTTCAGATAGCAACACAAACAACTAAAAAAGTCCTGAATACAATAAACCTCATTTAGACTGGTTATTTTATTTGTGTAAATGCTTAACATGCAAATGTAATCTGGCACTTGGCAAATGTAATCTGCACTAAAGTGGTTTACCTTGAATTTACTCAGTTGTCTGTATATTATGTTGGAACATTAATTTTTGTATTTTTTTGGCTCTAGAACATGTGTATAAATTCAGAGTAGCAGATTGAATTTTTAAGCATGATTTGAGATAAAGACGCAGCATTTTTTGCTGTCCGATTTTTTAAATGTGTTGACTGTAGAGTGAAATGTGCAGTAATGACGTATTTCTGCTGGCAAACCCTGAAGTTAGCATTACACTTGTTCCCTCAACAAGAATACAACAGGATTTTCTATTGACATTTGAATTATTGTAGAAAATTAGCTCTGTCATCAACATGTTTTCCGAAGTTTAAAGCCTAAATATAAGTTAAACATAAGTTATAAGTAAATTACACCATGGCTATGTTGCTTCAGTATTAGCAGTATTGAGCTTCAAAAAAAGGAGGTTTATATACATATATATATTGTTATTGTTTGTTTTTGTTTGTTTTTTTCTGAAAGACTTTTCAATTAAAGATTTTTAGTAGTTTGCAGGAGTGCAGTTATTAACATAACGAGGCACTAAGAAAATTAAAAATGTACATCTCAACATCTTTGTTAACCCTGGTACAACATTGTGATTAGCCAATCAGATTTGAATAACCAGTTTAATAGTTTTTATGAAGTTTAGGCTTACAATCAGTGTTTGGTACATCAGTGTCAGTCATCTATCATTAAACATGATTTTGTGCGTTACTCGTGGCTAAGGTTAGGTTTAAGTGTAGTCATTTTGGATTAAAATGTTGTTCCAGGGTCAACAAGTCGAAATCAGACCGTGCAGTCCCCAGTAATATAGTCCAATTTAGCCACTTAGTCCAAGTAAAAGTGTCAAAACACTAAAATAAAAACACAAGGGGGTAAAAAAGCATAATACATTCTGAACTTTATAGAATAAAAATAAATAAATAAATAACAAAAACAATTTGACTTTGAGATGATACAAGCACAAGTGTTAAAATGTTAACTTGTTTCTGGGTTTTGCTCATCCCTGCAGCACTCTATTTGGATATGTATTTTACATTCAAGTAGATGGGAGCTGTACTTGTGTTTATATTGCCTGCAAAAGAGCCGCTTAGGGCATTTCCAAGATGGCCTCAATATGCTGATATGCCTTAAAGCAGCACTGACTGAACAAGCACATTACCAGCCACTGCCTTTTAGCAAACTGCTTAGCACAGAACATTAGCCTTGAAAATGGTTATGTGACGTCACCCAATTAATATTCATGAGCCAAGCTGATGTAATTTATAATGGGTCCTCCTTCCATTTTTCACATCATTTGTGGATGAGATATGCAACCCCTTTCTCTCTCTCTCTCTCTCTCTCTCTCTCTCTAAATGCTTCAGGGTGAACATTCTGAGATACGTGAGCCAAAATAATACAGCATTCACTGTAAATATTTACTATTATATATTAGACAGTCTGGCCAGTGTCCCCCAGCCTAACATTAATCATCATTCATCTATCAAATTGAGTTATGACTGAATGATCAATACTGACACAAGTGCCAGATCTTATTTACCACAGAAAGAGAGAGAGAGAGAGAGAGAGAGAGAGGGGCAGGGAGAAATAAAGGACCTTCTTTGTTCAGACAGAAGCACAATATGCCTGCCTGCTAAAGTCCCTGCTAAAGGCTGCTGTAATGTTTATTCTGATAGGAGTGACCAGACAAGGATTCCTCATCAAAGAAAACCATTGTTCATGCGGGACCAGATGAAAAGATATTTTCACTTTGCTTTGATATCTAATTTTAATTGTTGAAAAAAAAGAAAAAAAAAAATCATATAAGATTTTTTTTCTTCTACCCACCTGCTTTTATTAAAAGAATATAGAAAAAAAAAACTATACAAGGTGTATTTTCTAACACTCCAAAACCAAAGGAAAATAATTAATTAAATTAATGTTTGCTAAATGTTTGCATAAAATTTCCACATTTCATATATTGCATTACTGTTATAGTAATATTTATATAATAATATAGAAAATATACTTCATGGTCCTAATATAAAGTGTGTGTGTGTGTATATATATATATATATATATATATATATATATACTTTATTTTACAAAGTTTAAACCTTTTTTCCAGATTTACCCAAGTGCATCTACAAGACGTGATACCTGATCTGAGGTGTTATAATAAGTACTTTCAAAGTCCATCCACCACACAATCTGCACACACACTCTGAATCACATACACTAATAACAGCTTTGAATAACTGCACTTAGGGAAGTGAATGAATAGCTAAATCTCATGGCTGAAGTTCAGTGAAGCTTCACCATAATAAAAGGTTTAGGACGGACAGGCATTGCTTAGAGTAACCAAGTAACACGTCTGTCTCCAGGAAAACAATTAATGTTTGCTTAGGACTTAACAAGCCAGGATTAATTCTAAAACAGACCAGGCAGCTGTCCTGCATGCAGAATACCTTTATTGCAGGTTTGAGGAGGACTTATGAAGAAGGGAGAAATGGTTGCTGTTGTCAAATTGGGTCTATAACATGTGACTACATTGGAAGCATTTTAAAAGTCCTGAAAGCTATCACTCACTTCAAACATAGAACAACCAAATTTGTTCAGTCACATCCGACATCATTGACGTCAAACTGGTGCACCTATTTGAACCAAGAGCAAAGGGAACAGTTTCGGGTGAATAAGAGAGTGCTTTATGTGCAAAATAGTCATAACAATTATTATCATCATCATCATCAGTATTATTATTATAAGTGGAAAATGCATCATAACTGATCTCCATAACTAGTCAGTATGTCGCCTCGTTATTGAATTCGCCGAACCATTAAGCAACTACCATAACAATTTATTGATTACCAAACATAATGATCGCAAATGGAAAACTAAAGTCCAGTGCATACAAGCAACACACTGATATCCGCAAATAAAACTGGCTATTAAAACTTAACATTATATAAGGGATGTTATATAAGGACAACAGACTACTAAAAATACTGGCTCTTTCGGCCTGACCTCATATTTAGGGCAGAGAGAATTCAAAAGATAAAAGGTAGGCTAAAAAATTTAAACATTTATGCAACTGCTTGGTGTGCGTAAATCCATGAACTCTTCAACTGTTGCCCAAAAGTAGGCCATTAGCTTCCTTCCTCAGACTTGGTGAGGATCGAAACATCACTGCATATTTTTAACCAACAATGCCTTCACTTTGGGTCAGGGCTTCATAAGTAAAGCCAAGCAGGAAAATAATGGTGTATGAAACCCTACTGCAGCTGTGTGTGTGTGTGTGTGTGTGTGATTATGACCTTTCTCTGTTTGCAGGATAATTCCCCTTTTTGGCCCTGTGCTCTGCCGGGCCCCGTTATTCCAAACAAACAGAGCAGGCGCTCTGGAGGGCTTTAGCTAATGTAGAAACACTATCCTTCAGCTCTTAGACCGCATGTTAATGCTTGCATCTGCAGTGTCGGCCACTCGACGGGCTCAGCCACGCAATCAAACTGGCCCGGTAGAGCCACAGCTCTTTCCTTATTAGCAGGCCTGACAACACACCGTGGACGGAGTGGAGGGGATTAGACTGCACTCCAGAGAGGAAAGACAGAAGCGCTCAGTTCGGCCTGCCCGTACATGTGTATAGAACAGCTCTCAGCGGGTTTTAAAGAAGGATATGAGTAGTGCCAGACTGGCTGTGACTCAAACTCAGCCTGAGAGATAAAAAGAGTGTGATCCGGAGGTGTCAGTGTGTGACAGAGATGCCCTTACGGGCATCTTTCGGGTTCAAGATCTAGTGACAACATTTTTGGCATAATGGTATGTGCCACAATTTCTTTATTTATATATGCAATGTGTTTTTTGACAGAATTCAAGGTTTTTTATTATTATTTTTTTCTTTATTCAAATCTTTCATGCCTATTTGAATATTTTATAATATTATATTTTATAATTATAATAGAATATTATAACTTCCTCATAATTTGGAAATTAAGAAATCAAACCCCTCTCCAAGATTCTGTAACAATCTGATTCTTTTTAATGAACTTGTTAAATCACTTTTCACATTACACCGATGATTAATTAGCAGGAAATCTAAACCAACAACTCACTGATCTGGGGTGCGTTTTCCGAACAACGATGTAACTCGCTGATAAACCACCACAGTACGATGCATTGTTTTGGAAACAAACTAGCTACACACGACTGTTTCCCGAACACGGTCGCATCTCCGTCGTTTGAACCATGTTAGTTCAACAACAATTGTTCATTTCCGTTCAAAATATAAAAAGCACCAAAAGACGCATGTGTGCACACAACTCATGCTACAATAAGTTACTTAATAATTGGGATTGATTATTGTACGGAAATCACTATCCGTTGTTTGTGAAATAAATCTTCTGTGAAAGCCCAAGTTAAAAAATGATGATCAAATCAGGGGGGGAAAAAAGTGCTTCATGGTTAAAATGATTTAAAGTAATAGAGCAGTAGTCTCATATAGCCAGGTCTGGAATACATGGCAGATTTCATTGGCCAAGCCCTGCCGCACGTCCTGATTTTGTTGAGTTCGGCGTGTCCCTGGGTCAGCATATTTTGTTGACCCTGAAACAGCATTTTAATCCAAAATCTTAGTTTTGACCATATCTCTACACCTAAACCTTACCTTACCCATGAGTAATGCCTAAAATCGTATTTAATGATAGATGACTGACACTGCTATACTAGCACCAAACACTGATTGTAAGCCTAAACTTCACAAAAACTATAAACTGGTTCCTCAAATCTGATTGGCTAATCACAATGTTTTTCCAGGGTCAACAAAGATGAACTCAACAAAATCAGGTTCTGCAAGGCCGGCCCATGAGGCCGTTTAACACAGTTTGGTTTTGTTTTTGTATTGCCACAATAACAGACCTGTGTTTAAAACTCTTTTTCACATACTTTAAATACTGTATGCTGCAAACTTAAAAAATTTCACATACTTTTGAAAATCCAGCATTTAATTTATCCTCATAAGCATTCGTTGTCACAGTTGTAAACATGACACAGAACTTTTTTTCGTGAGGGGTTCAGTGATGCTAAATGTGATTCAAGAACGTGACACACACGTCTCCAGGAAATCCTGTATAATTTAACCAACTCCTTTTGTGTGACAAATGCATCAGTTGTTTATCAGCCCCTGGCTGGCCACTGGGAGCACCGTGAGAATCCAAAATCCAAAAATGTGTTGGGTGTTAAGATTTTCCAATAAAGATATTTAAGATGTATTGATTTCAACGTGTTCTGGAGATGTGTCGATGAAAAAGTGACAGGTACAACAAAATTAGTAACAAAAAAAAAAGTCAAAATACACTTGAGAGAGAGATGTCAGGGGAAATGAAAAGACTTAAAAGGAAAGTGGTAGTTCAAGTGATAATCTTTAATTATTTTGCTTGGCCCCAGCCTAGGGATTTAAACTTTTTATGTGGTGATGATTATGATGATGATAGCCATACAAAAATATTGCTGTCCGTGGTTTGATGTGGGTGTATGAGATGGCCTGGATGAGTGTGTGATTTCCCAGCCTGAAATTTAGCCGATGTTCTGAGGAAGTGACATCTGAAGTTGAGACTAAGCTGAGACTATAACAAACAAAGATGTATACAATATTTAAATCCATGTCATGTTATAACATAACACAGAAAGATACAAGAACATTAGAGAGATCTTGCATTGAAAAATCTAAAAAAAAAACTCACAGCTCAAATGGCAAATGTTTGTAAAAAGCTACACATTTCTGCTTTTAAACGCCTAAACAAGCTGGGACCATTTAATTCCATTACCTACTACAACTGTGACTTTTGTTTTTCTTTTTCATTTCCTTAAAATTTTGATGAATCATTTTCTGTGGTAATCAACTTCATGCTATAAATGTTGTCGATATAGTGCTTAACTCATATTGAATCTGGAACATTACTTAGAAGGCTGGCTTATGTCCAGTGTGTTGACCCTGGACTTGGAGCTGAAGGTCATTGCTGAGAGTTACACACACACACACAGTTTTGATAGCAGTGTGGGAACACTCCTCCTTTGTGATAAAAGATAACCCATGATTTACCTTAAGGAGCTGACAGATTTACCCTTAGAGGCAATAGACACATGTACAGACCTGTCTGCAGGAGGCGTGTGGTAGGATGAGAGGGTGGAGATCTGTCTTTGCTGACTCCATCTGTTCAGTGTTAAGGCTGACACAGGCATATGCAGGCAGACTGAACCAGAACGAGACTTCACATAGCAAAAACAGCTTCATCACGCCGTGTGTCAGTGTGTAAACGCATGAGTCACTCTTCCTCTAGATGTGGAATTGAGGTAAAACGCAGGGAACTTCCCAAAAAACACACCCATACTTGCAATCCTTTAATAACATGAGAGAAGCCGCTCTGCCCCAGGAAGATATGTTGCCTTAAAACCTTTCTCTTTTTTGATAAAGTGTTCTTTTTGAGTCTCAGTGCAATACTGCTTCATCTCTGGAGCCAGATTGGATCTGCTCCATCAGAACAGGTGATCGATATTAGGGACTGTAGTTGGCGAGAGGCAGAAAGAGCTCTCAAAATATCACAGCAGCTCAGGAGAATATGCGGTATGAACTTTACCAAAGACAAACAAAGCCAAGAGAAAAGGTTCATTTTAGGTTTTATTGACATTAAACTCTTGACAGCAGCGAGTAAGAGTTGGACCGCTAAGGATTATGATATGTCCCAATCCCAGAAGGGTGATTCACGAACAGGCAAATTACTGTACTCTTGTATCATTATTGGGTCATTCACCGCATGATTACCCCAGGAAGTACTGTAAAAGATAGTATACTGTAAGCTACTTTGGAAAAGATAGCATTGGATAAATGACTAATACCTGCATCAGCCGTTTTGCAGTCAGACGGTGATACAGCGTGCGTCAAGCATCCTATAGCTTTTGCCTGAAAGCTGCTCTTCATGAGCTTTGTTCCTAAACCAAGTGGGCTGGTTTTTAATGCAACATCATAAAATGTAACCCCTTAAGTGATTGTCATTGATTTGGGCAACATTTCAGCAAGCCACTCACAGTCAACTCAATTTATTCCAGCAGAGTGTAAGGTTAGTATGTTGCTAGTCTAATACACTGGTAAGCAGAACACACAATGTTTGTTAAAACAGTTCTTCTTTTTTTATTACATTGAAACTTTGTAAATAAGGATACTTTTCGGTGTTGAATTTTTGAACGTTTAGTCAAGTTCATAAAAAGTTCAAAACGGTTTTTACTTTTGTAAATGTTGATCTCGTATACACAGAGAACGTGGATGTGAGTTTGCAAATAAAATGCCAATAAATATCCAGCTGTTAGGTAGGATCATCTAAGGCCCTGTTTAGACCTGGGCCCGGTTTTTCAAAAGGTTTAATCCGGATAAAATTGATCCAGATTTAGTAATCCTTTTTTTTGCGATCCGTGATCACGTAATCCAGCTTACTTTTGAGCCGGTTTTTCAAAGCAACATCGGATTGGATCAATCTGATCTGGATAGGAACTTTTCAGGATCACCAAATCTGGATAACCAGTGCTCAAACAGGATAGGAAATCA
>JAUMHR010000075.1:5185675-5201807 GCA_032361145.1 Enteromius fasciolatus | reverse complement strand
ACATGAAGATCTATCTATCGTTTTTTTCTATCTATCTATCTATCTATCTATCTATCTATCTATCTATCTATCTATCTGTCTGTCTGTCTATCTGTCTATCTGTCTGTCTATCTATCTATCTATCTATCTATCTGTGTCTATATGTTCTGCCATTCATCTGTGTCTATCTATCTATCTATCTATCTGTCTGTCTGTCTTTCTGTCTGTCTGTGTCTATTTATATGACTTTTTTTACAGTAATGCAGGCAAAAGACAAAAATGTGGCACAGACAAAAAACTGTGTCATAGAAGTTATAGTTTATCACATCTGCTCTCTAAATACTCTCTAGGAAGTGACTATCCAAAGAAAGAAATAAAGGAGGACTCGTCGTCTGCAGAGGAGTGTAATTATGGACCGTTTATTGTGTTCAGCTGTGTGAAGTGTTTTGAAGGTTTACATGCCAGAGCAGTTGGTCTCAGTAGCAGGAGGGGTCGGGCTTGTCCGAGCCTGGTTAAGTCTCTCACTCTTTTAGAACGATGAACATTAAATCGCTGAATCATAATCTTTAACGCAAATAACACACCCTCTACGCACGCGATTTCACCAACAGGTTGTGACAAAAAATAATTTCCCATGAACTGAGCGGAGAATACACCATGGGTTGCTGTGGCTTTCCTGATTAGACATAAAAAACTGCCCTTTCTGCCAAAGAACCATACCAATATTTATTCAAAATCATATTTAACTGGAGTATTTAATTTTTGTACTGATGGACACTTTCCTCTGAAATATGAAACTGTCCAAATGAATTATACTAAACAGTATCGCACGAAAAATTCAGCATGACATTATGACAGAATGAGTTATGCAGTCTGGGTGTCAAGCAGTTGGACTCAGAGGCTCCAGACCCTCACACACACACACACTGCCTGATTAAGAGTGTGTCTGTGGCATGATGCTGGTCTGGGCTCCATTTGTCACACAAGTGTTGCACTTCCATGGCCTTGTCTCTCTGTGTGTGTCTCTGTGCCATATGTGGGGGCTGGACGGTACTAAATCAAGGCTGAGCAGTGAGAGTGGATGGGCTGCAGTGGTCTGCTGGCTAACCCTTCACCCTACACCCCCCCGCAAATCTCTCAAGAGGCTAGGACTGCCCATCTCTGCCGTCAATCTCACGCATACAGTAGACAACGACAGACCAGTAGCAAGTAGTTCAGAAGTCGTTCTGCCTTCCTGCTGAACATTCACATGCTAACGAACATTACTGAGGGTGATAATGGAGAGGTGTGTGTCACAAGTGTGTGTTCATGCATGTAAATAATTGTAAAGATGTATGGGGGAAGGGTCAGGTGTTTTCACTGTCCCTCTGGACCCCGGAAGAAGACTTTATTAAGCCTCTGCATGCATTTAATCGATTTTTTTACATCTTGTGGAAATAAAATGTTGTTGGTTTTTTGTTGAATGTATAGATTCAACATTTGAGCATGATCATGCAAAATTTGAAGGCTATGCCCATTTGGAAGAAAAATTTTTTTTGTTTTTTTTTTACATAATGTAATTATTACCCGATCTCATTAATGTGTGTATAAATAGTATTGCGTCCTGTGCTAATGCTATCATATGCATGCCAACAAATTTCTCATCACATGCACAAAAAAATATATATAGGCTATATATATACATGTTTATAAATATATATATATGCCTCTCAGTGTAACTGAGATCTTGATTATGTCTCATGAGTTTATTAAAGAACAACCTCTGAATAACAAAAAAATCCTTTGGGAGGTCTTAGGACAGAAAACTTTCACTTTTCAATTTCCTCTACCTGCTCTATTTTCCTGTCACGTCTTCACCTGCGCTGATGAGTTTATTAACAGCAGACTGGAATTAGGCCAGTGGAACAAATTCTAAAACTATTACCCACATGTGCATCTGTCCAGTTACCTGCAGGATGTGATGGCATTCTGAGTTGCTTCTCCACAGTTATATTTGCATTTAATGTTCTAATCGCTATATCTACTCCGATTGCAGTGAAGAGGGATTTAGCGACTGCTGAAAGCAGAGATAATATTGACTTTTAGATGCTTGTGTGCATTCACAGCAACATTTATGTACCTATAAGAACCACAATAATAAATACTGTTGACTGCAGTGTCTGCGCAGCTGCCAAATCTTCGAACACTCTGCCCCGTTCTTTGTTTCACTATCAGCTTGTATGTGTTAATGTTCACACTCGCACACAATTCAGCCTTAAGTGAATCTGTAACTAATTCATACAGCGGTCTGTGTTAATATTTAACTCATCTACAAACATTTTGAAATATACTTGACCACAAACTTGCATTTTATTCGTGCAGACATGCATGCAAACAATAAACTTTGAAAACTTTTAATGTACACATTAAGGGACCGTTTTTATGCAGCCTTTCATTATTGAAAAGGTTGATGGGGAAATGCATGGGAGCACTGTGTCAAAATAAATTCTATTCGCTCCTTTTCTTTTTTCGCCTCAAGCTGAAAGTCAAGATTTCCTTCCAAAGAGCAGCTCCAAGGAGTGTGGTTCGTTGTCTTCCCTTCCCAAAACAGTTCTGTGGAAAAGATTTAACAAGCAGCTTACTGCTGGGGGAAGGGATTGGGAAGAGAGGGGGGCCCCTCAGGGTCAACCAAGATGTGAAGGCCCCTTGCTTATACACACTCAAGAGATTCAAGACACTTTATTGGTGTGTTAAAAAGTGTTTACACTGCAACTGCATTAATAAATATTATATACATATCTTTGTATACATAAATAGATACACATATACAGACAATAAAGGTCTCACACTCTGGCAGGAGAAAGAAAAAAACAGCAGAGCAAGGGAAAGCAGCCAAAAACCACATCTACTAGCGCTGGAGTGGATAGAGAAGTAGAGGGAAAGAGAGGGAGAGGGAAAAGAGAGGGAATGGGGAGGGATCAGTTTCTAGGCTATGCTGTGGTTGGCTCTGCTGATGGATGGACTCGGGATGGATCGAGTTACACCATTTGCCGTGCATTAGTTTGTTTTTCCCCGCTCCTAACGGAGAGAGACACATCAAGCTTGACTCAAGAGTTGTTGCGATCCAAATCGCGTAAAGAGAATCACGGATTCAGATGAGGTGAGTTGATTTAATAGAGAACATGCAGCGTTATGAGCCGGTAAAAATGGGGAAAAGGAAAAGAAGCGACAAGAGAAAAAAATTCCCCAAAACATCAGAAGTACTCTAGGTGCAGCGCAGAAATAGAACTGGAGCTATTTTTATCCACTCTGTTACCCGTTCACACTGATTCGGATTGTTTATAAGCGGACTGAGTCACGCGCTTAAAGTTCTTCATTCAAGAGTAGGTCTCTTGAGGTAATTACTTAGTTGGTTTTATTTGGTTTGGGTTGTATTGGTTTGGTTTGGTGAATGACGGGGGGATGGTACTAGTGGAGAGGGAGGGTCTTGGTGCTATTTGATCGGTGAGCTTTTGAAGATCACAAAGCTTTATCCCGGGGACGAGCTGGACGGACCCCGCGGGCTCTGGGAATTGTTTTGCGTGCTTCGGATAAAACAAACACATGGGAATCTTCTGGCATTATGGACCGAGCTGCACACATGCTCTCTGATCTTCAGTGGATTTAATAGCGTAAACATTTTGGAATATAACGCGGAGAGGGTATCGTAGTC
Organism: Enteromius fasciolatus; assembly: GCA_032361145.1. Classification (NCBI taxonomy): domain Eukaryota; kingdom Metazoa; phylum Chordata; class Actinopteri; order Cypriniformes; family Cyprinidae; genus Enteromius; species Enteromius fasciolatus. The sequence continues at coordinate 5,198,137 of JAUMHR010000075.1, read as the reverse complement.
TACATGCTCCTTTGGAGAACATTCAGGTAGGATTTCTGTTTTCCTTTTTATACTTTGTTGTCACACAGATGTTGGAGTAAATGGAGTATTTTGTTGTACCACAACTTTCTACATGGATTTAGACTTTTAACACGGCGCTTTGGATAAAAGTGTTTTTTGTTTTATTTTGTATTATTTGGAATTATTAATGAGAGAAAAGCAGTGCCTTACTTTCACATCCTGTTGATACATTGTTTTTATTATTCGATCAAAAGAGGGGACATAATACAAAATAATGCCTCTTTTTCATAAATGAAAAATAATTAAATACAAGAAAACCAAAAACGGGATTTAAACAGATCAATCTGGGAAGCTGATTCATTTGATTTCGTTTCTTTTTACATAGCTATAATAAAATGGGGAGATTTTATTATACTCGGACTTTAAAATACTACATATTAAAAATACGGAGGCAGCATGCTCTTACACTGAATCCACGTTTTTACCTAACAATTAAAAGGTAAATAATATACATTTTATGAAATACATAGTTATTCCTACCCTTTAGTGTCAATTTTAAATAGTTAATTAATTATATGAGGGGGAAAACGCCCTTATAAAGGTCATAAATGCCCCTGAAAATCAATGCCAGTTAATTTCATTGGGTAGAACAGATGTATCTTAATTCACTTCAGACTCCTCCTGTCCCGTAATGATTTGGGATCCATAGTAGTACGCATAGTAGTAGAACAAGGCAGATGTAGAGACTTAAATTCATTTAACCTTTGCCTAGGAGTTGCATCATAAAATTCAAACAGATACGATCTCTTGAGCAAAAAAAATATATACTATCGCCTGTAGAATATGGTCTGAGGTTGAGGGAGGGAGAGAAAGTGTTCCGTTGATGTGTAAAGTGGGTTTTGGAGCCCACGGTCATGCATTAACACAATCAATTTCCCAGCAGAAGCCATTAACGACCCAACACTCTTCTGTTGTCTTTATGCATTTACCGAAACTCAAGAGATTCGTCACGCCTCGGCTCCAGCTTGAACGCTTTGATTCACATGCTCCGTTCAGAGAAAGAGTTCAGGACCGGTTCCGAGCGGAGAAGGTTCAGTTTAAAGATGCTGTATGCTGTTCATGTGCTGAATCGGCCATGGAGAAACTGTTGAGTGACAAAACACGCACATAGCAAATTAATTTTTTTTCACGTGGAGTGGCAGCTATCAAAAGAATGAATGAACTAATGAGTGAATGAGCCGATAGAATAAAGAATTATCTCGTTTAGTTCTGTGTACGCGTAGAACACGTTGCGTGTTGAGGCACAATACTGAGGCAATGCAGAGAGAAAACACGAAGTGTGAGAGACTGATGATTGAGGTAACATATTTAAACTCAAAAATGCATAGGCTACCATATTTGAGATTGTTGCAAGCCAAATAGAAAACATACGTTGTTTAAAGAGTCTGTTTTAGGCTACATCAAAGTTCATTTTCTTCAAAACAGCTGTTACCATAACTTCAGCCCACACATTTGATGTGAAATATGGTAATTTACAGCTGTTAAAAAACAGAAAACATTGTAATTCAAAGCCGGCAACAATAAATGTAGAACAGATATGTAAAACACAAGCTAACAACTAAAACATAAGCTTAAACATGTTTGCGCTGAGCTTTTGTCTTGATTTTGAGAACCATGTGTTCTCACAAGGACAGTAAAACCTGAAATCACCTGCATTGTGGAAGCAGCTTACCTTCTCCGGGAGGAAAACAACTTAATAAACAACTTAAATAATGTCTTCATTAAAAACAGGACAGAAAAGCAGTTTTGAGAGGGTTATGTTTAGGGGTCAGGGAGAGAAAATAGAATTTGCTTAGTATAAACACTAGTTGATTTCAATGGATTTTCACAGAAACAAACATGAAAAAATGACAGAGGATGCAGACGAATAGCTTGTGTGGATGTACTGTATATCAATTTAGTTTGTTGTGACCTCAGATGGCTGCTGGTCCTTTATAATAGTGATTTCACCCTGTAGCTGATTTTTAATTGGTTAAACGGTTACGACTCTTTATTACAACACTCCCTGCTCTAATCTAACCACTTCTCGCTGTTCGACCATATGGACGTTAATGAGATATGCTGTTCTCCTAATGCATGCTTTTGTTAGTTTGTCCTTCATTAATGTGTGACATCGAGTTTAAGAGGTCCATCTCTGAGAAAAACTATAAATGCAAACCACAAGAGTGCATGGCCCCCCTGCATTTCCTCTTATCTCTGCTAAACCTGTCAACCCCCTTTTAGAGAGAGCCAGATAGCATCTACCTCTCCTGAAACTTCACAGTGAAGCAGTCTCAGCACTTTTCATGTGGGTGTGTGAATAAAGTCAGTCACAACAGCTGGCCACATTGTGTCCACTAAGCCCACGCCAGTCCTGCTGTCTTGTGTTCAGCCTCGGTCAGGCTTGAGTAACTGATTTAACCTTTAAAGCATGGATGTCTCTTCACTGGCCCAGAGTGAACGGACCCTGAGCTCTCTATTGTTCCCTTAACACACACACACCTGCAGGAGATGGTTTTGGGAGAGTGGGGGTGAGGAGTAAGGCTGCACAGGTGGGGCAGTGACCCGTCTTTACAGCTGTGGAGTAACAAGTTGTGACTCCTCAGCTGTAATCCTACTGTAAACAACTTTATGATTTCAGTGCTCTTGTGTGGGAGTGCTCTAATCTCAGTGTGAGTCTCTTTGAAACCACACGCATCACAACTGCTGAGTTGTGAAAACAGATACGAGGGCCAATTTTCCAAGATCAATTTGCAGTTTCAGTGCAATATCTTATGACATTTTAACCAATGTCTTATTTTTTATTACTAAATACTTATATTACTTAATAATATAGTTTTATATATTAATAAAATAACGAATAATTTTATTTTATATTATTATAACTAATAATAAAATATAACTATATATATATGTGTGTATATATATATATATTATTTATTAAAAAAAAATCTACATACTAAATAGTAATGTAGTTCTTATGTTTATATTTGGTTACTTACATACATAACAAACTAAATATATTTAACTGACTTTATAATTAGGTATATATACATTGTATATATACATATTTGGACATAAACCAAAATAAATAATCATTAATAAAGAACGGTACATTTTATTATTTTTTTAAACTGATACTTTATTAAACTAATTTTGATATGATGAGCCACAGAGTTACAGTAAAATAGCTGATGTATGCAAACCTGTGACTGCAAGTTAGTTTTGTGCATTACATATGAATTGTTTTAAGTATACTTATATAAGTTTTTATAGATTTTATACAATACCTTTTGACATGAAAACAATAAATATTGTAGTTCAGAACTTCAGACTCAAATTGCAGACAATACTGTACTGTAAATGATTTATTTATTTGTGTATTTATTTATTGATTCATTCATTTACCCTTAATTACTAGTTCTACACTAAAATACATGTTCAACGACAAGTTTAGGACATTTAATGTATTCGCATCACATTTTTCCAGGTTTCTTCTTGTTCCTTTATATGTAAATATTTTTAAACACTCCTAACCCCTCAAATCTACTTATATATATTTGCCCCGGTATAGATTCTCCGGCACGTTTGCCATTGTGGGTTATGATACCATAATACTCACCATCTCTATTTTACAGCTTCAGTTGATTTATTCTTTCACCTTCTATCTCAGTGTCAGGCCTCAGGCAGACCTGCAGGGTTCATGTTAAACCAAAGCAAAGTGATTGTGAAATGCAACTCCTCGGTTAAGTGACATAATTCTCTCCTGCATCAGGATGCATGAAGCTAACCTTAGCACATCAGCTGCACTATTGGGGAGCGTTTATTTCACAAGGTTAACTGAAGCCACTGAACGTCACCAACTGGCTTTGTTCTTTTGGCCTTCACTCGCGCATTTCCTGCAGCTGGACTCTCGCGGGCGGGTGCTGGGTGGATCTGCTGCAGGCAATCTTACTGAAATGACCTGCCAACACAAGCGGCGTGCCAGCATCCTGGGAAACTCAGCCAAAAACATCAACGAGTGTGCGATTGCGTCGCACGGAGAGCAGCTGTAATGAGAGTAGCCGGGGAGCAGCTAAACACTAACAGGTTGCGTGACTAGTCGCCTCTCTCCACGCAGGGCCTGTCTAGGCTCATACACCGGAGGGCAAGAATGGAAAACCAAACCAAGACATTCAATAGAAAACACGTTGCGCTCACTGTATATTGAAAAGAAATTCAAGACGGCTGACCTTTGTATGTCCTTTGTTTCTGTTTTGCATTAGGTTTCTCTCGCTCTCTTTGCCCGAGCCTGGTGTTTTTCGTATGCCGGAATTGTTGTGGTATTGTAGCGTGTCTGCGTAACTCCCTGTGGTGTTTCTATGAATAATGATTAGAGCTTGTGAGGAATTTCTGTCATTGACAATGAATATGTTCCAGGGTGCTGGAAATATCCTTCTTTATTTCTTGAAGTAATATCCAGGCAGAGGAAATGATACGGCACTGTGAAGCTGTGATTAGACTCTCAGCGCTGTATTAAACTGGGGCTCCTCTTGTACACATCGCTTAATCCATACGGTGTTTCCCGACCCCTCAGAGAGCGCCTTCTGCTGATGTGTGCACTTCTGTACGGATCAAGGATGCACGTGGGAAAAGAAATTCATTTGTAACTCTGTTATGATAGACACAATTTTTGACCCCTTGACCTTTGACTTTCACCAAGTGTCCAAACATTAAAGCTTTTAATCGCTCAAGCTCATATAGGCAAGGGAATCTTCATCTTTATTCATGTCTCGTCTTCTGGTCTCTCCTTCTCTTCTCCTTTTCTCATCTGGTCTCTTCTTGATCCTTCTCTTTTTCTATAATGCCATCTCTCATGCTTTTCTCATACAGTGTGTCTTCCTCATCTTGTTTGTCCTATTTCTGTCTGTCCTTCTCTTTAATGTCTCCCGTTTTTTTGTCCTTGTCAACTTGTCTTTTCTTACCTTGCCTCATCTTTCTTTTGTTTCTCTTTTCTTCCTATTTAAACAATCTGTTGTTTTCATTCATCCTTTTCTTTCATTCTGTAATCTGTCCTTCTGATCATATCTGTCCTTTTTTAGTCTCGTTTTTCTCATCTTACCCCTTTTCTCTTTTTTTGTCTCACCTTGTTGTTTTCTTTTTGCTATTTTATTTTTATGTCTCATGTCCTCTCCTTACGTCTCTTTTCTTCAATTCTTGCCTCTTCTTCTCTTTTTTTCTTCTCATCCTGTCTCTCCTTCTTATGTCTCTGGTATTGTCTCGTCTCTCTTTTCTATATGTCTTATCTTATCTGGTGTGTCCTCGTCTATACGGTCTCCAGCCCTCTTGTCTCCCTTCGACCCTTTCATTTCTCATGTCATCATTTCTGCAGTCTCATCATTTTCTCAGCTCCTCTCCTTGCCTCCTCTTCTTTTTGTCTCATCTTGTCTCTTGTTATCCTGTCCCTTACCTTGTCTCATCTTGCTTTTGTACCCTCCCTTTTTTCCTTCATCTTTGTTTCTAAGCTCGTCTCCATCTCATAACTTCGTCTTCTCAAATCATCAACCTTTTCTCTCATCTCACATAAGAAATTGCCAGAGAAAGAGCCATTTCTATTGATCCGATAAAGCACGATAACCCAGAATCCCTTGCAGTCAGCCTGTAGAAATGAAGATCCATTATGGCAACAGATGAGCAAAGAAACTCCCTTCCCCAAAGGACCGTGGATCGTATTTCAGAAGGAGAATTTTTCTAGGTCACATCCCATTCAGCTGATCAATTGAGAACTGATCAATCAACAGCTAATCAATAATAGCAGGGTGGTACAGGCAGCATATGCATATTACAGCATGGGAGCAGGTGCGAAGGGCCGCTAATTGCAAAAATGTCAATACTGTATGTGAGCATGTGTGGCGAGACACGCTCAGGAAGTGGTTGAGGCCTGACTCACTCACTCTGTCTCTTTCTGCCAAGCTGTTTGTTGTCTCCATGTAAATTGTTTATATCCGTTCGGGCTTTGCTGGCATGAATAATTTGTAGCTTTATAAATATTTGACTTTACACTGCTCATTAATATGCACAGATGATTGTCTCTCAGGGACACGACCCCAACCACAGCACGCAGACTTCTAAAAATCTTCCTGTTTGAATGTCCATTTGGAGACTTCTGTGCCAGGCGCAGCAAACACACTCCCAAGCATAGCACTCAGTCCAAACACACATGCACACTTAATAGTACGCAAATTCCATTCTAAAATACAGCGTACGTGTGAATCAGAGCTAGCTGATAACACAGCATTCACGTTTGTGCTGTCTTAAACACTCGCTTTCCACCCTCTCTTTGTCTGTTTTTTGACCTTCTTCTCATAGACAGATTTTCAATCATGTGTATTGGCTGCCAAATACACACACACACACACTAAATGATCTGTTGGGAGTGAACCTGCATGTGCATACACAAAAACCAAGCGTTCTAATCTACACAGCAAATCCTGACAGAGGTCGTGCACAAAAACACAAGAGCAAGTAGTTAAAAATAGCGGCTTATCTATTTTGATGTCTGCATGTGTTTGTGTGTTTTACAGGTAACATCTACATAAGTGCAGTACAGGAGGTGTGTGCCCTCTGTGCCAGCGATGGGGTGGCGAGAACTGACGATTGACCTGCTGCTGCTACTGCTGCTGGTGGCATCCCATCTGGAGGCTGTGAGCTTTCCTGAGGACAACATCCCTTTAGACGTTGTGGACCGACACTGTAAGAACCAGACACTACATGTTTTTGAATTGCCCCCACCTACATATGATCTTTATCAACAAAAAAAACATACTGGTGCTTCTTCAGCTAAGGGCACTTTTGGCTATGCAGGCTTTTTGTTAAAAGTCAACCACCATGAAACACACTTTTTTACACTCTCGCTTTTGCATCAGATTCCCCGTAAACAGTGGCTAGTGGATATAAATACTGCACAAAATAGTTTTTTTTTGTTAGTTGTTTTTTATAGTTTGCCATTTCTGTATTGCACAAAGCAGCACTTTTTGCATAATTTAACCCAATTACACTTAGGCACACTATAAAAATATTCTGAAATGAAACTGACGTTTGCCATGTTCTCTGTACGAAGACATGCACATATAAAGTCATCGCATTAGCGCTGCTGTGCGCCGCAGTGAGAAAACAGTCCAGCATGCTGACAGTGCAGTCGCTGGACGTCAATGCGGGACCTGCATTCATTACTTTAGCAAAGTCTTTCTTCAGAGCAGTTTAACATGCAGTTGCCACAGCCGATCAATAACAACATTGATCTCTGTTGACGCTAATACTGAATAACGGCTCATCTGTTTGTTCCACAGATGCACGGCAGTACCCCGTGTTTCGCGGACGCCCCTCTGGCAACGAATCTCAGCACAGACTGGACTTTCAGCTCATGACCAAGATACATGATACGCTTTTCATTGCGGGCAGGTAAGTCAGCACAGAATGTAGAAGTGAGATCTTCGGCTGTTTGACCAGTAGTTATTTGATGAACAGTAGGACTATGAGTAGTAATTTGTGTGTAAACTGTTTCTCTCTCTCTCTTTCACAGGGACCAGGTGTATTTAGTGAGTCTGAGAGAGTCCTACAGGAATGAGATTAATCCATACAGGGTGGGTTCACACCTGTAAATTAATTTATAACCACAAGTGCTCTTGTAAAATTGAGGTGTGCCAAGTGATAAAAACTCTTGTTAATCTAAAATCGAATTCCAGTAATCGAATCACTTTCTGTAAATCGCTAGGTTTCTGTTGCTGTCTTTCTATCCCTGCCCACAGTGTAGTTCATTGTTAATATTTAAGATTGTGGGAAATGTGTCTAATGGCGATGCTGTGTGATGTCACAGAAGCTGACATGGCGGTCGGGACAGGCGGACAGGGAGACATGCGCCATGAAAGGAAAGCACAGAGTGAGTACTCCACTTTTTCAGCATAAATCAGCCGTCTCTGGTTCTGTAGTATTTACAGCACTGTAGCATCCATAAATCTCTCTGTCTTGTCTTCCTCTCAGGACGAGTGCCATAATTTCATTAAAGTCCTGGTTCCGAGAAATGATGATCTTGTGTTCATCTGCGGAACAAATGGTTTCAACCCCATGTGCCGTTACTACAGGGTAGGTCATGCTGTTCAGCCTACGTGACTGTCTGCTTGTTGTTTTGCTTTTAATAAGTAACTGGTTAATGTGGATAAGAGCAGTTTTACAGTACAATGAAGATAAGAATTATGGATCTCTATATCTTATATTTATTTCCTCTCTTATTTAGTTGGATAACTTGGAGTTTGACGGTGAAGAGATCAGCGGTTTGGCCCGATGCCCATTTGACGCCAAGCAGACGAACGTTGCCCTGTTTGCTGGTATGAGAGCTGTCAAGATAATGAGAATGATGAATAACTTTTCCATGAATTTTAAAGGTTTTGGATAGAATTAACACTCCAATGAGAGCCGAGAGTGATGTTGCGCATAAATCAGAAGCCGCGAGAACACAAATATAGAAAACAGGAACGGCACAGCCTGGCGAAAATTTGTATACTGTGATGTCACATGTGCATCTGAATGATTCTGTAAAGGTTATTTTTAAGCATGAAAGTCACAAAATTTAACTAGATTCATGCTTGTAACAAGACATAAAAGATTATTTATTTGTCAGTACCTGGAACATAAAATAGCAGGAACAAGGAAGTTAAAATGCAAAAAGTGTTATGAAATGTCTTATTCATTGTATCATGCATTTCTAAGTGTGAATAACTAGAGTACGAATAAGCCTTATGTGTTCGGAAATGTGCGCTGAATTCCAAGTATATTCTTTGAGTTGTATATAGTTACATAATGAAGATAAAGTGTGTTTAAAGCCCACTTATTTATGTCATAGATGGTAAGCTGTACTCAGCAACAGTGGCAGACTTCCTGGCCAGTGATGCTGTGATTTATCGCAGCATGGGAGATGGTTCTGCCCTTCGCACCATCAAGTATGACTCCAAGTGGTTAAAAGGTAAAGAAACTCTAGTTTGCCTGCTTCGTGTACACACTAGTCAGAGTTTTATGTTAACCTTGCTGAACCCAGTGCAACCCAATCTATATAACCTGTACCTTAAAGAAGTGGGTCAGTGTGGGAAAAGAGAAAATGGTGGGTGTTGATGTAAAATCCAGCTTCCTGTGGCACAATCTAGGTCAACACTCTGCCATTCCACTCAGCCAACAAAAATGCATCAAAATTTAACTTGGGGTCAGCAACAGTGATGCTAATGCTTCTCTGTTTTTCTCTTACAGAGCCACATTTTCTCCATGCTGTGGATTATGGGGATTTTGTCTACTTTTTTTTCAGAGAAATCGCAGCCGAGCACAACAATTTGGGAAAGGTATGTCTTGCTATGTAATGTGCAATGCTAGCATTGCTACAGGTGCTAAAGTTCACAAAACACACACACAAAAGTAAAGTAATGTGATGGTGTCATGATATAGTGGCGTTATCAGATGGTAATACCATGGTATCTGAACTGTAATGGTGTAGTTCTGATTTGTATGTTAATGTAGTATTCATAGGCTTTAATTTAGAGATGAGTGATTGCCCCAGAGGGTCATTATATCATCCGTGACCTCAGATTTTCTTTAAATTGGCCCATATAATGACTTCTTTGTACCACAAACCAATGAATATTTAAGTTTAGTTAATATTGCAGTCAACACCTGCATTGAGAGCAGATTTTACAGTAGTGAATTATTAAAATCTAAGATCTATTAAGGCTAATTCAAGCCCTCTAGCACATTGCAGTTTTGTTCTATCCAAAACAAAACAAAAATTCTAGCGTATATTTAGATTCAACTTAGCCGTCGGGGAGAAAGATCTATTATTTAGATGCTGAGTTTCTCCTGCTATTTTTCTCTCGCTGCAGGCGGTTTACTCCAGAGTGGCTCGGATCTGTAAAAATGACATGGGAGGGTCTCAGCGGGTGCTGGAAAAACACTGGACATCTTTTGTTAAGGCTCGCCTGAACTGTTCCGTTCCTGGAGAATCGTTTTTCTACTTTGACGTCCTTCAGGCTATTACAGACATCATCGACATTAATGGGGTGCCTTCTGTGGTTGGAGTTTTCACCACCCAGTTAAACAGGTAAAGCTGATCACAAATCTTTTCTCCACATGAAAATGGACTTAATAGAACTAACGGCGCTGTTTATGATTTATTTAGTATCCCTGGCTCTGCGGTGTGTGCGTTCTCCATGGAGGACATTGAGAAAGCATTCCGTGGACGTTTCAAAGAGCAAAAGACGCCAGATTCGGTGTGGACGCCATTTCCAGAGGAGAAGCTGCCCAAGCCCAGGTTGGTGCACGCACTAGTGCGTGACGGGGCTAATCATTGTGAGATTAATAATTAACAAGCGATAATTGGGCATGCTGCATATTTAACCTGCGTGTGCAGTGGCCATATGGAGGCGGGTATAGATTTACAGGCATGTGGCACATGGCTCTTTGCCCTCTTTCCCTCAACCGTAACTGCATTTGTGTGCGTTTTGTCTTTTCAGACCTGGCTGCTGTGCGGGACACGGTTCAGCAGAGTCTTACAAAACCTCCATCGAGTTTTCAGACGAGACCCTTCAGTTCATCAAGTCACACCCTCTCATGGACGCCTCAGTCCCCTCCATTGGAGATGAACCGTGGTTCACCAAAACAAGAGTCAGGTACAGGCACACTGCCATCATTCAGCCCAGTCTGAAAAACCTTGATCTGACACTCTCGCAGAAATTGTTGCAACCAAAGTATGTCAAACAGCAGTCTGCCCTCCAGCTTTCTTCGGTTTATCTGTATAATAAAAAAAAATGGTTGATATCTGTCAGAAAGCACAGATTTTTACATAAAACATATAATTATATAACAACACACTGAGCGGTTTGCCATCTAGACCCAGTGTCAGCTGTTAAATAAGTATCAGGTAAACATTTTATAACCTTCCCAGCAAAGAGGGTTGGTTTCACGTTCTAAACAACTGGCACGCCTAATTTAACTAGTTCAGGTCTTGATAGATGTGTCAAGTTTCAACATGTTTTGTCCTGTGTCAGCTCAAGTTAAGCTGTTGTAAATTAGGCGTCTCCTTGTAACTGAAAAGCAGCCTAGTACTCAAGTGTTTTTCCTTCATCTTTGTAGGTACAGGCTCACAGCACTTGCTGTTGATAACACAGCAGGACCCCATAAGAATTACACAGTGGTTTTCATCGGCTCTGAGTCAGGCATCGTGCTAAAAGTTCTGGCCAAGACATCCCCCCTGTCTTTGAATGACAGTGTCCTACTGGAGGAGATTGACGTTTTCAACCAAGCCAAGTATGTTTTTCAACCTTTTGTCTAATGATCAGTCTCTAGAGGCATTCTCTTTGTCTTTAAATTGTGGGAAACCTATTTGTAGACACAATCAAATGATCCTTATATGACCTGAATAAAAGTTTTGGATCCTTTGAGATGAGATTACATTTTTTAATGTGAAAGTGAAAGGTTTTGTGTTTTTTTTTGTTGTTCTCTTCTTTGCTGAACTGTGTGTCTGAAGAAAGCATTGACTGACGGATAGATCCGATAGCATGTGATTTATCTGTTCTTCACTGTCTCCCTCCCTCCGTTCTGTTTTTCTCCCAGGTGTTTATCCGGCAATGAGGACGACCGGCGAATTCTATCTTTCCATCTAGATAAAGACACCCACACACTCTATGTGGCCTTTTCCAGCTGTGTGGTCAGAATACCACTCAGCCGCTGTGAACGACACAGTTCCTGTCAAAAGTGAGTCCTAAATGCAGCCAACACAATATATATATATTTTTTGCCATATCCAATTCAAATATATTACATTGCTGTAGTCTGAACAGCATGAAACCTCCTTAACCATTGTATGGTGTGTTCATTGTCCATATTTTGCAGTGTTAAACATTTGTTTTTGTGTTCCAGGTCTTGTATTGCTTCTAGAGACCCGTACTGTGGCTGGATGTCACATGGAGCTTGTGAGCGTATTCCTGGAGCTATGCAGTAAGTCAATCGTAAAAATATTCAAATTTACCTTGAAAATGCAAGAGAGAACTAAACCTGAGTAATAGTCACTGCAGCCAATTTCCTACAAAGCTAAGCTAGATTCTCTCTTCTACTTTTTTCGTAACAGTTATCTTTTACATTTACTAATCATCTTGTTACTCTTTTTTTCTGTTATGCAGAACTGGTTATGAGCAAGATGTTGAATACGGCAACACAGCTCACCTCGGCGATTGTCATGGTGAGCTCATCAACACATGCACCTTTTCTGAAACATTAGTTAGTTGTGACGTCAGTAACCCCCTCACACTCTCAGTTGACGGAAATTAACACATATCACACAAACATCATACTAATTCCTCTGACAATTAAACACTCACACATACATTGTGTAGGCCTCAACATTACAGA
>JAUMHR010000075.1:5169546-5185575 GCA_032361145.1 Enteromius fasciolatus | reverse complement strand
AAGTGAAAGAGCGATACAGTGTAAACCAGAGGACAACAAACAATTTTTATTCTTTTGTAATTTAATACAAACAGTTTAAGCTTTTTTATAATTTCAAACTTTTATTTTTGTTATTTTATGCTGATTTCCTGTTCCTTTAATTCTTTTAGAATTTTTGGCCACTACATCAGCGCCAGATTTCAATTCATATGGCGACCCAACCTCTGGTTAGTTTCCTGTACTGCACTGGTTTCATTCATTGAGTTCATCTTTCTCCCTTTTTTTCTCCTCTACTGCTGCACCTACCCTTATTCCTGTGCTTTTTTATCATATCATCACCATTATCACCTGATCTCTCAGCACCAGCTTGTCCATCATTTCATCCATTCATTCTTTCATTCTTGCATGGATATGTGCTGCCTCCACCTTATCATCTTCCTGGAATATATTGTTGTCTCCTCATTCTATTAGAGATAATCTTCATCCTTTCCCTCCTCTCAGGCTGTAATTTTCCTTACCTGAGACTCTGCACAGCCATTACGTTTTTCTGTAATGGTTCAAAACATCAGAGTCAATCTCTAAAAATTAACCTCAATGAATCGTATAAACTGACTTGTGTCAGTATGTACTAACACCGATCGTTACGTTGCGCTTATCATGGGTTCCAATTCTATAACAGTTTGTTTGTCGCTACAGACATGGAGTTGCCATCATCGTCAATCACAGTGCCCGCGACCTCTGAACCCATACAATCACCCCAAACCATTCCAACTCAGATACCCCAACTCTTTGGCTCACGGAAATTTGTGTTCCATGATGACCCAGCCACTTCACATTCTGTTGAGCATATACCAGGTGTGCTGGAGGGTAAGGCCTTGACCAGAGCGCTTTGCATTGCTGCATGGAATTCTGGGTAATAGCTGCTATCAGTGCTGCTAGTCTACTGAGAGAGTGCAAATATCTCTGATAGCAGCCCATTCTTTTTCCAAAATGGTATGATAAGCAATTCTGCATTCTGCAAAGTAGGGATGCAAACTCAAAGCGCAAGTGCTCTTGAAAACTTTCAGTTCATCACAATGCCTTGTTGTCTTGAAGTGTATGGGGATGTTACAAGCAGCTATACTTAGATTCCATCAGCGTATAAAGCTTTTTATTATCATTTTCCCTACTTTTGTTACTATGATTTGTCCTCCATGTCTAATTTTTTTTTTTTTTGTATTTTCATTTAATGCATCTTCTTATATTTCTGTTCAATCTGTCTTAACTGGTTACATCTTTATCTTCTTTCATCCTTTTCTTTCTCTGCCCTTGGTTTTGGGTTTTAGGAAATCTTCCAAAGGCCTTGCCACTAAGCAACACTTTTAATCACCTTTCGAGCAACATTATTCACCAGCTAACTCTTTTGAATATATGCGGACACTAACAACACTCACCCCTGGGTGCTAGACGAAGACAGCGGGCTTAATTCTCTTTGGGAAACTCTCATGTAAAACAACAACATACTAACTCACCTGATGCTGCAACCCATGTGCAATAAAATGTTCCACCACACCTCTTTACTAATTTCCCTCCTTCAGTAATATAATAATAGGATATCTCATTGTATTTTCTGAATGCTAGGCAGACTTCTTTAAATAGCTTTTAAAATGCTGGAAATAACCAGATTTTTAAACATCCTTTGTGGGGGGGAAAGGACTTTTTACTTTAAAAGAGAGCTTTTCAATGATCAGCTGTGCGTGTGTTAACATGGTATTTGGCTATCTGTGTTGCAGGTGTGTGGGAAATCCAAGCAGGTGAATCTAACCAGATGGTGCACATGAATATCCTTATCTCATGTGTGTTAGCTGCATTTGTGCTCGGTGCATTCATCGCTGGCATGGTGGTTTACTGCTATAGAGATGCCTTCCTTCGCACTCCACGCAAGATCCAAAAAGATGCGGAGTCAGCACAATCCTGCAATGATTCCACTGGCAGCTTTGCCAAGCTTAACGGTCTGTTCGACAGTCCTGTGAAAGAGTACCAACCCAGTATGGATACTCCCAAGCTTTACACCAATCTGTTGAGCAATGGGAGGGAGGTGCCAACCACCGGAGACACTAAGACAATGCTCCTGAGCGGACAACCACCAGAACTAGCAGCACTGCCTACACCCGAGTCCACACCTGTGTTGCAACAGAAGAGCCTTCAGCCAATTAAGAACCAATGGGAGAGAGCTCATGGGAAGATAAGTGGCTCCCGCAAAGATGGGCCACCCAAAAGCCCACAGTACCTTCCCTCTAGTCCCCCTCCCCATTCTACCATCAGCAACCCCCACATCCCCAGTGCCGTGGTACTGCCCAATGCCACACATGAGAACAGGGCCTCCTTCAGTACTCCTGAAGGGCCTCAAGCAGAAAAGAAGGTCCAGAACAGTGATCAGCATGGTTCCAAATCTGGCCGTAAAGACCAGCGGCGCACTGTGGATGCCAGGAACACCCTGAATGACCTCTTAAAGCACCTGAATGATAGCAGCCCAAAGGCCATCATGGTGGAGATGCCCAAATCCAGACAGCACCTGATGCTGGAGCCCATTGTAAGACCAACAGAGATCCCTCCCAAAGTCCCAAGCCGAGAGGCCTCCTTGTACTCTCCCTCTTCCTCTCTGCCCAGGAATAGCCCGACCAAGAGACTGGATGTGCCGACTACACCAACATCGCCCACAGGGCAGATGGGAACTCTTGAGAGACAGCGGTATCACCGCAGCTCATCCCAGCGACACTCCATATCCTCGCCGCCCAAAGGGCTGCACTCACCAAGCGGGGCCATAGTGTCCCGGCAACCAAGTATGAACAGAGGTGGGTACATGCCCCCTACTCCTACCCCACCCACTAGACTAGACTCTCACGGGGTACCAATGGCTATGACACCTTCCGTATCCAGGCAGAGCAGCTACAGTGGTCATGGATCTTTACCACGAACGTCCATCAAACGGACAGCATCATTAAAGCCCGATGTGCCCCCCAAACCCAATGGCTTTGCACCACAGACTGCACAAATGAGGGCAGTGAACAAGTATAGCTACTGAAATGCTTAGCAGGATCTTACTCGACGAATGGACAATGGGAGTAAAAGCCTTTGGCCCGCAGAGATATAGCGTGCCAAGTCTCCGTTCCCTATAAAGGGAAATAAATCGGATGGCAGAGCTTCTGTTTCGGGTAGTTGTCCTAGTTCTCAATGACGTTGTCCTGTCACACTTCAGTGGCAGGTGACGGATTCTGATCTTTAAGGCGGCAGGGACGCCTAAGGTCAAAGGTCACAGTGGACATGCAGCATAAAGCAGCTGCGTAGTTGCTGCGGCGAGTGGGGCAGCGTATGCTCCCCTATGCACTGTTCTCCCCATCAATGTGAACTGTATTTGTTAGACTGTTTGGAAAATATAATATTCTAGCTTGAATATCTCTCCACAAGACAGGCAGAGTGAAAGGGACATGTTGCATGTCTGTGTTTGATTAGTCTCTGGGGCTAACCAGTGTGCATTCATTGACCATGTTTTTTTCAGTAAACAGAAAACAAGCTTGAGTCATCGCTGTCATAAAACTAAATCCCATTTATGGTGCATTAACATCACATGTGTTTGGACACTGAATCCAGACATCAATTAATAATTTCTGTGTGCAAAATAAAATGTCCAGGGCTCTTGCTTGTGGACTACTGATTTTAAAACTCACAGGGTAAAAGTGCCCTCAACGTTTGTGCTGCTAAGTGTAGACGATGACAATGTTTAACAGACTCCAGTGTGGCATCCCATGCAGCGGTTCTGTGTGTCAAGCTGCGTCAAGCTTTTAAAACCACAGGCTCAGCACAGGATCACGCTGGTCAAATGTACAATGTTCTCTTTGGTCATTTTTTTATTTTCAGAAAATCACTGGGAATCCTGTATATCCCATTAAGTCAACTTTCAACAATGACGTGAGCTAAATCGTTGATTAACCTCTCTCCTTTCCTACATGCCAAGCAAGCACTGCTGTTGGGTCTTTCCCTTTACATTCTTAAATTTTACTTGCAGTTTACACCATTTCAGAGAGCTTGCATTTTGGTTCCTGGGCAAAGTATTACATAAAACTGCAAACAGTAAATTTCTTACTAAAAACCACTACTCAGCTCTGTGGCAAAACCCAAACTCAGCTCCATACTAGACCCTATTACGCTTCACTTTGCTTGTTTAAAAGAACAGAGGCCTCAATTGCATACTCACTATGTGTACAATCACTGCAATACCTACCAGTGTGTCTTGCAGAGTCGTGCCAGTGATAGCGTTATTGCAAATGTACAACTATTTAAGTGTGGATATTTTCAAGGCAAGTTTACCTGGTGTATTTGTGTGCCTTATTAAAGTCATGAGAGCGAAGTTTGGTTTTGAACATTTCACTATCATCAGACAAATAATTTTTTGGTTGGATATTAGCAGGGAGGCTACCCATGGGTGAAAATTTAAGAATCGGTCATTGCAAAACCTATAATGATTGATCAATAATCTGAAGATTTGGAGTGGGGATGCAGGTGCAGGTCCCCTCAGTATTTGTAGTAGCTACTGCCCTGGTTGGGCAGACCATGATATGGCTGGACCTTCAGAATGACCTTTGTTTTAGAGACGAGATTAGGAAAAAACAAATTATAACTATTATTTGGCTATTTTCTATTTGCCATTTTATTTTTATGCATTTTTGGAAGGTGCTAATTTACGATGAAGAGATGCCATGCAATGAATGTATTATGAATCTAAAATTTATATCGCCTAACTCTCAGCTCAATATTTAAATGGGGTCCAATCAAAATGTGCTTTTATACTGGGTCATCTACGATTAGGGACTCCTAGTTTGTTTGAAATTACTTGGGAATTCCAATATATTGAGGGGAAACTTGCCTGTTCAATCCCAAAGCTTCATGTTTGTTTACATGTTCTGATTGTATTAGAGCAGTTGAGCGGAGGCTGGTGCATCATCACTTGCTAAAGATCAGTTTTATTAAAGGAGAGAGAGTTGATCCTGTGCTCTGGTACAAGTTGTCCTGTGTTGAGCTGCCTTGTATATTGCAATATAAATCTGCAATCTGACTTCAAGCCTTTACTGTTCGGTCAATACTCTACGTGCAAAGAAACCAGACTGGTCTACCTTTTATTTTTAATACTGTGCAAACATTGGCAGTTGAAATACAGCTTTTCCTTTCTGGAATATTTTAATGTGTAGATATTGTAAAGCTGTACTGTGAAAGTGTAAATAATTACAGTCATTGTTTAAGAATATTTTTGTTGACTTTTTTTAACACGGCATGTATAGATGAAATAAAATATTACTGCACAGAACATGTTTTCTTTCCTTCTTTCATAACAAAGAATGATACCTCTGCAACACATATTTATAAGACAGATGATAATATAATATGCACTCCCGGGACACCTAAGAACCATGGGATTTGCCAACCCTGATAGCAAACCTGTCATGACTGCACTCTATAAAATGTTCATATTTGGGTGAACTCTTTCTTTAAATGTGAAGCGTGTTTCAATTCATATTTTCTGAAATGTGAATATTTTGCAAATAAACAATGAACCCCAAAACATGCTGACAATCCTTCAGCATGCCGAATCTGTGGGCTGAAACTCAGAGCTGCACTACTGATGTCTTCACTGATGAGAGACTTTGCACAGACTCCACTTTCAGTGGAGAATAAGCCATTCCACATCTCATTGGGAAATCCTCCAAAGTCGTTTGTAAGCTGAGCACCCAACATCTGCTCCACTTGCTCAGACTACAGCCACATAAACAAGCTTAAGCTAGCACACACTGATAGGCATCAGATATCCAAGATCGCATGAGAGACTTCTCTAGAATTTTTAGTAGTGGCCAATATTTGGTCTGTTTAGGTCAAACAAGTTTGGGCTGATATATTCAAGAATTTACCACAGAATGTGTATGGTTATGGTTAAGATAATCAAAGTGGAATGCTGAGAAAGTTTGTCCAAACAGCTGATTAAATCTCAATAATCATAACCTAATCATTTTCCAGTTATCTTTTTGGAATGTTTACTTATGGTTAGGATAAACAAAGTGGAAACTTGGGAAAGATTGTCCAATGTCTGATGAAGTCACAACAATCATATCTTAATCATGTTTAAGTTATATTTTTGTTTTTTTGTGCTTTCATTGGATAGGACATTAAAGATCAGACAGGAAAGTATGTGGCAGAAAACGGGCAAAAGAATCATTAGAGGATCCCTCAATGGAAATTGAACTTGGGTCACCAGCTAAAAAAGTGAAAAAGCCATTTCATCTGAATCAGAAGACAAACATACACAAATCAATGTTTATAAGCAAAAACAGATATGAGCAACTATGTTCGTTGATTTTGAGAGGTCAACAG
Organism: Enteromius fasciolatus; assembly: GCA_032361145.1. NCBI lineage: Eukaryota > Metazoa > Chordata > Actinopteri > Cypriniformes > Cyprinidae > Enteromius > Enteromius fasciolatus. Next base: position 5,179,197 of record JAUMHR010000075.1, on the reverse strand, counting down.
GAGATCGGCTTGGAGAATGAATTATGGATTGTGTACAGGCATTTTGTCTGGAAGCGACAGTTTAAAGTTAAAATGCCTTAATGATGGATTTGTTTCTTACGAACACACAGCTTATCAAGATGTTAACCGATGAACTGGAGTCATGAGGGTTACTTATGGGTTATTGTGATGTTTCTATCAGCTGTTTGGACTCTCATTCTGAAGGCACCCATTCACTGCAGAGGATCAATTGTTGAGCAAGTGATGTAAAATATGCATTTTCAGGTATTCTTTATAAAAAATTCAGAGAAACAGCTTACTTCTGTTTTGGAATATAAGCTGGATAGCCACACCAAATCTCTCCACGTCAACTAAGGCTGAGATTATTTATGTTCCAAGCATGCTAAAACCCTCTCAGGCAATCATCTCTAGATTCATCAACTTCATAACACTTAAAAACAATGACAAAATTAGATTATTAAATATAATTCAGATGACCAGCTAACAATGTAAATACGTCCCTAATCTGCAGCCACATAGCTACTTCCAAGTACCGGATTTTGTAAGTATTTTAGGATTTTAGAGAAGTGCATTTGAATGGAAATAAAATAATAGGTTAAATGGTAAGAAATCACAGCTATTCTTTGTAAAGGGGTTTGCGTGAACTGTAATTACATCAGCCAGCGGGGGAATATTTCAACAAGCACTGCCATCTCTCTTACACACACACACAGTCCTCAGGCTTGTGGGCTTTGATTCATGGTGTTGTCATTGTACTTGCAGACCAAGCATTGGTTAATGGAGTCTGACCAAACACTCCAGATGTACACACATGCACACATAAAAGTCATTTCTCTCCGTTTAACATGAGCACAAAAGCACCTTGAGTTAGACATTCATCATAATTTTCACCTCAAATTTAAGACTGTGAACACACACAAACAAGCTCAAGGATGTGAGGAGAGAACAATAGACGCTTAATACCAGAACATCCCGGATCTCACAGCTTTAAATATGAACTATTAATAATGCAGTTGTCACATCAAACCCATTCCTTTCCTCTTGCTGAGTCACTAATAATCTGTGTGAGGACCATAAATCTCAAATAAATGTTAAAATGTTTTGAACCCAATAATACTGGAGAAAAAGGAGTCAAGGTTTTGATGGGTAGCATAGCTCAGTTTCCCCCTGCTGGTAGATGCTATAACTATATCTGTCTACAATGAGTATTTTAATTTTCTTTGTTCTTCTTGCAAGCAACTTTTACAACATTATGACATATTAATGATGTAGTCTCATTATATTAGGTGGCCTTAACTACATTTAATTTACTCATCTGGTACAATGCACTTACATGTATTTTACATTGTGCTTATATTTTTACAAATACCTATATGTAGTTAAATCTGTAATTAATTTATGTAATTACATTTATAACACTGTTCACCTATCCCTTAAATTTATAACCCACCCTTAAACCTACCCATACCATCAAACCTGCCCCTAACCTTGCCTGTATGCCACCTCAATTGAAAAAAAAATGACAACACATTAAGAAAACATTCATCAGTTTGACACCACAGACGCTGCAACCACACGAACGCGCTGCAAATAGCACGGACCACAACGGAAATGTTTCAGGGGGACCTCAAAAAGTGACGAACCCGTCTGAGAGTAACTCTAGCTAACATAGCATTAAAATAATGTTTCACAGTTAAGTGTGTAATTCGTCAGATTAGTCCAATAATATCAAAAAGACTGTATAATCAGGTTGTTAAAATAAACACAAAAAAATTCACCTTTTAGTTCAGCGACAACACCTCTGCTCAAAAGCCACGGAACCAATAATCAGGTCCCAGATAGGTTTGTCACTTTTTGAGGTCCCCCTGAAACATTTCCGTTGTGTTCTGTGCTGTTTGCAGCGCCTTCGTGTGTTTGCAGCGCGTTTGTGTGGGTTCTTTTTTTTTTATGTAAGTACATAGTCGTTAAAGTCACTTAATATAAAATTATTTTTACATTTTTACAGAGTTCTAGCATTTGTGTTAGTATTTGTGGCTTGGGATTTGCTTAAAACAAACAAGATGCAGAACTGAACTGAAACAGAAAGCAGAATAAAGATATCTTAGAACCATTAATAAAACCAAAAGGCGGTATTTATGTCTGTATTTTAAAAAAAAAACAAGGTTTATTTATCTCAGCACAGGTAGATACACGCTACGGATAATCCCGCATTCCTCTGAGATAAATGCAGTCATCGTCTGTGATTCTGGAGTTTATCCAGGGAGAAGTGTTTGGACATGCAATTTCACTGATATGACCTCTGACTGAAACCTCAACCAATCAATGTCCCGTTCAACACAGTGCTCCATGCATTAAAAGCAAAATGCAGGCTTGAGGGGGTTTAAATGGGCCTAATTTAAGACATCTGAAGTGAGACAGACATCAGATGGCTGTTTGTGAGGCAATGCTCTCCTGTCTTTGTTAGCACAAGTGGCTCTTCATTTGCTTTTAGCAGGCATTCTAGAAGAATCACACCCTTTTAAAAAATCTCACTTTCTCTCTCATACACACACATACTGTGGTCACTACATTTCCTCACACAGAGCTGTGGCAAATTCCCAGAGAGGCCCAGCTCTAGAAAGCCACATTTATATTCAGCCTCCATGCCCGCTCGTTCTTTCACTCTTACGTTCTCTCTCTCTTCAGACCGAAGCTTCCACATCCTTTGCATTCACACATTCCTGGGTGTTTGCTGCTCTCAGATGCTCTTTGTGTGTTTGAACATCCCCATAATTTAATACAGGGCAGCTGGGATCCCTGGGATATGATATTCTAAAAACACAAGGATAGAGAGAAGAAATAGGGGTTGCCTTTACAAATACAAGCTGCTCAAGAGGGACCCAAGGTCAGAGAATTATCGTAAAGCAGAAATAACAGAATTATCCTTACTTTATGGCAGGTAAATCTAGGTGATATTTCCCATGTTTCCAAGAAAGTTTGAGAACCAAAAGACGGTTCTTCTGTGGTGTTTAAAAAACAACAAGAAGTAAAAAACCGTAGCCAGTGATGTTTAGTTTTGTTAATGGTTCTGAATGAAACTTCTAAAGCCTATTTTAAGCCAAAAAATTTGCCAAATTTATGACATAAAAGCTTATGACATTCTACTAACTATTAGTAACTCTATTAAAACTAAAACTCTACATGTCAACTAATTCTCATTAACTTCATTAACACTCATTAACTACATGTCTACTAACTTTCAGAGTAAACTGTTAGGGTTTAGGGTTAGTAGAATAAGTTGACAAGTGCTTGCAAATTTTCTCATAGTCAGTATGTAGTATGTTGTGCACCAGACCAGCCTCACAGTATTTATTCGCTTCAGGGACACGTTTATTTCGTTATTTTCGTAAGTCCAGTACGAATGGATGCATCCAATGGAATCCTAGTTTAAAGAACGTACTGGACTTACGAAAATAACAAAATAAATATGTCCCTGCCACAAATAAATAGATTAAATATAAATTTTGTGATGAACTGCTGTGTGCACCCATCAAAATAAAGTGCTAGAAGATATTAAGCAGACCCTCAAATGACTGCTAGTTGGCATGTAGTTGCAAAGATACTGTTAGTTGAATGTCTAAAGTTGACTATTAAAATAAAGTGTTACCAAATTTTCCATTTCACAAGAATTATAAAGAGACCCTACCATTTTCTCACCTTCCTGCAGTTCCAAACCCATAAGATTTCAGGTTTTAATGGCATCATAAAATTAATCTTTATGAATTAAGCAGTTTAATCAAAATAATTTCCAGTGAATTGTCCCACATCTTCTCATTATTGCAATGTTTGTGATTTAATTTTTTACTTAAGCTTACCAACTCAAACACAAATTGGAAACATTTCACAGGAATTTGACAGAAATTAAACAATGAAAATAAAATCAAAAAAAGACAAAATCCAAATATGAAATTAGTTTTTCATGTGGGCACTCATCATGAACTCCAGATTTGTACATTTGTGCTGTGAGACTTTACTCCACTCTTCCAAGACCCTGGACACTTGCCACTGCTACTAGTTAGTCCTTCCTGTCTCCCTGTAGCATTGTCTTATGTGTCTTACATGGCAGTGTGACCCCATCTGCAGTCCTTACACCTCCCTGCAGCAGGATTTTGGCACGTTCACACAGGTGATGAGGGACCCTGAACATTATTCTTCTGGTCTTTTTCTGAGTCAGAAGGCATCTTTACTGTTCTAAGTTATTGTAACTGTGACCTTAATTGCCACCTGTAAACTGTTAATGTCTTAAGGACTGTTTCACAGGTGCATGTGCCAATAATTGTTTATGGTTCGTTGAACAAGCATGGAAAACATTGTTTAAACCCTTTCCACTAAACATACGTAAAGTTAATTTTACAATGGATTATTACAAAATTAGGAGTTCATGAAAAAGGTACCTTTCTTTTAATTATTGCGGAGATTTAAGTATTTAAATAATTGGCATTATTTAAATTTAGTTGCCTTTATTGCATTAAACACTACAAATAATTGTGTGTCCTGGTTCAATTTAATTTATGCAATCATTGTGACCAGATGGAATGATTTTTATTTTGACAGTTCCTTTTTCCTTTCTAGAGTGAACTTCGTCCTAATATTTTTTTTTTTTTTAAATTAGATTTGCACTCATACTTGAACAAGTGCAACATATCATATCCCAACCCCCAAAGCTTCAGTCTTGATAAATGTCCAAAGTCTTTTCTCAGTGATTAGAAAGTAGCAATTACCCCGTGCTGCGCGAATTCCTTCCTCTCTGTCTTTTATGTGAAAAGGTATGATTATCATTTGGCCTGTTCTCTGGGAAATGTGTCTACAACACTTCATGGTCTTCTAGAAAAGGCTTTGTTCTAATGATAAGTATTTTAAAATGCACCTAAATGCACTCAAAGCATAACAAGCACATATTATATTCACCATAAGGACGTTTTAGTCATTTCAGTATTGCTATGATAGACTTCTCTTTATGTTCTTCGTACAGGCTTTAACATTCATTTCTTGTGCTTTTTAATCTGATTTTTTCCCATTTATATGTCAAAATTTACAAAAGAAAAAAATTGCAACACTTTCCCTTGAACGAAAGTATCTCTTGTAATTTCGATTTAATCTATCAGCATGCTCAGCTCAATTATTTTGACGGAATAGCCACCTGTCATTGTTCCAAAGTTGTGTGAGTTGTGTAAAACACGAAAAGATAAAAAAAAGGTATAAGCAATGTCAAGCTCCAAGAAAAAGCACCATGAAGTACTTAAAGGGTTAGTGAAATGAAAATCATGTTGTTAATTTCTCACCATCATGTCATTCTAAAACCATAAGACCTTCATCTTCTGAACACAGATTAAGATATTTTTGATGAAATCAGGGAGCCATCTGACCCTCCATAGACAACTTCAGTTTTGCGACGCTAGGAGAACACTTTTTGTGTAAAGAAAACAAAAACAACATAATTTACTCAACCATTCTTCTGCCATTTTAGATAGTATCAGAATGAATACGCACGCTTTAACATATTTGATGTAATTGGCCTTGTTTACATCCAGGGAAAAGCACGCACGTGTGTAATCTGCGGTTGTTTACGCATAGTAGAAAGCATACATATGCGCTGTGATACTCTTTAAAATGTTAGAAGACTTAACTCAGGGGAGAAGAATGGTTCAGTAAAATGTTATTTTAGTTTTTTTGCCCAAAAAAGTATCCTCCTAGTGTCGCAAAAGTGAAGTTGAGCCACTGATGTCACATAGACTGTTTTAGTTTCTGGACCTGGATCATTTCAGTTGTGTTGCTGTCTATGGAGGGTCAGATGGCTCTCTGATTTCATCAAAAATATTTTAATTTGTGTTTCAAAGATGAACAAAGGTCCTATGGATTTGGAACGACATAAAGGTGAGTAATTAATGACAGACTTTTGTGACATTTTGTGACTTTTAATGACATTTTTATTTCAGATGTTTCATTTAATATTTTTCCTGAATGATAATAACACAGTGATGTGTGACGCTAAAGACACATTAACTCAGCATTTGACACTAGTATTGCAAGGCTGCATATAGCAAGTGACACTAATGTAGGATCACATTTTTTTGGAGGTTTTCAAATATCATTCACACTGTGCAGAAAATATCGTGACTGCACGCATCAAAGAGGATCGAGGTGTGGTCCCACATTACTTTGTCTTCTATTCCATCTCTTTCATATGCATGCAAACACAGAAGAGTACTGTATATGCCTCCTGAAAACATGTTCGATCAATAGAGGGTTGATCAACAGAAGCAGAAGAGTGTGACAACGCATATTTACTGCAGGATCTGAAGACATTTCACAAGTTTTAAGCCTAATGTGACCGCACCTTCAGATTTGGGCCTCTTAGATCCATGTGAATATCTGTAAAACCAATTTTTTAAAAAAGTGAGATCACTGTTAGTACATAGGTGTTTCTTTTCTCTTTTTTGCCATAGATCTCCAAGTGGTCACGATATGACTGGCTTATTTTCACATTGTGAATAAGTATGGTGAACAAAGTTCAGGTACGTTTTTGTAGATTCATTCAAACATCGAAAATAACTCCAAACGTTGACAATCTGGATCAGAGAAGTGCTGGGGAAGTGTTGCTTTAATAGAATGTTGCAATGAAAATCTGTGGCAAAGCCTTTGACAAGTTTGAAGGAAAACACAAGGCCTTTAACCTGCAGCGTAGGTTGATTTAAAGAAAGAAAACAATAATAATGTTAAAACAAAAAATATTGCTGTGAAATAATACATTTTAGACTTTTCTAATCTAATGAAATGTTTTGTTTCATGTTTCAAAAATGATTGATTTAATTAATAACTATGTCAAATATAATGGGAAGCATAAGTTCCTCTCATTCCTGTTGGAAAGTTGCAATTTATTAATTAATTTATTAATTTGAAGCAACTAAAGAAATACAGCAAAGAACATCCTCTCTTTCTTGCCAATACTGTTTTTAATCTTTTTAATAATATTCTCAATTTCCAAAAGCATGCAGCATAAATTAATTCAAGACTTTATCAGCTCCGGAAAAGCAGGCGCTGAAATGACTTTGGCACCCTCGCTTTAAGCCAATAACACATCGTTCAAATGAAGTGTGTGTTAAAAACACACAAGTCTGCACTTCATAAACTCACACTCACTACAGGCTGTTGATGAATCGTGTGTGTCGGTCTGCACAGGTAAAAATGCTTATATTTCACTTTCTACAAAGACATAAAGGAGCTCTAAAGGAATACGTCATTGTGGCACACACTCACCTGGGCCTGTCCCTGGGGCAGAGTGTGTGTCAGTGCATGTGCGTGCTGTCGGGAGGAGGGTCACGGAAAAACCCAACCACAAAGAAAAAAAAAAAGCAGCCAGACAACACAAGAGCACCTGATCACTGTCACAACAACGCTGCTCCCATCCCAACACACAAACACAGCAATAAAAACACATTCACTGCTGAACAAAGGGCTTGCGTGTGTTATTACATCTACAGATTAATAAACTCAATTACGGGCTCAACCCTTCGCAACACACTGTGTTCAGACGCTTAGCGTATACATTAATAATCATGTATATGAGCTGTCGACATGAAATATCAAACATGGAAAGCAATGTCCCCCATTATGAAAAAATGTGAATATAAATGGAAAAATATAACGCAATATATAATTCGTTTTTTCCAATATATGCATGGCTATTGATATGTGTTAAAAATACATGAAGACAAAAGCTGCACTGTACAGCTTTATTGGATTTATCTATCATGGATTTGCATAAGGTTGAACAAATATTAAACTTTATTTCACTGCAGTGTTTTCACAGTTATGTGGTTCATATATGAAAATATAAGCCATGGTTTAAGAAAACTGTGTTCCTTTATATATAAGAAAAATAAAAAAATAAAAAAATTTTGGACAGTCTTGTTAAAATAATGGCAAAATGGTAAGTGAATTTTTTTTTTTTTTTTATATATTTGTTTATAATTTGTTTTAATATTAGACAATATGAGACAGGAAGAGAAGTGACAAAGAGAGAGAAGGATAGGATCAGGAGGAGTCCACAAGGGACTTGGGACGTCAATGATACTGCCCACAAGACTATTAGCGCTGACGACAGTTTTAATTTAATAGAGGAAAAAATAAACACACTGCATAAATAAATAAATACATTCCTATAAATTCATCAGTAAACCATAAAATATATTAAAGGAAAATGCCACTGTTTTTCCATATTCCACTATATTCTTCCCTCAACCTGATCTTACAGAATTACGTGTAATAACCACAAACTGTTAACGCATAATTCTGTGTTAGTATCACGTAATCATTGAAAATTCTGTGATACTAACACGGAAAAGATTACAATGTAATTCAATGACAGGCATCAGCCTTGATCCACTCACGGATAACCGGATTCATTTGATATCAAATGTATTGTTTCATTGTAGCACCTAGCCCCACCTTTACCCTAAACCTACCCACTTCTGAACAATATTAAACACACACAGACAATATAAGCGCAGTCACAGGTATTTATGGCAAAAACATAAGCAGTAAAAAAAAGCGAAATTTTTTGAATTTGGCAAACGGAGAGATGGTAATCAATTATTTTGGCTCGAGAGAATTAGAATATTAATCCTTTTTAATAAATAATGTTCGTAGTTGTATCTGCCAGTTTTAGGGGCAGGTGCTGGGTTACATGCTCATAAATGTATAAATAAAGTAATATAAATAAAACTGTTGTAACTGTTACAGTGAAAAATCACACCTCAATACATATGCAATAATGGCAATATCATTATCCAATAGTTGAATCCAAATGCATGAATGGATCATGACTGATGCCTGTCACTGACTTACATTGTAATCTTTTCCGTGAGCCCATCACCGAATTTTCAATGATTACGTGATACTTACACGGAATTATGCGTTAAGACATTTACATAACTAGTTACACGAGTATGGTGACACAAAATAAAACGTGGCTGTACTTAGCAGCACTTCAACCTCGGCGCAGTAGTATCATCACTACTTGGTTGTATTGACGGAAGTGAGAGGGAGAGGGAGTTTTCAGGAGTGATGATATTACTGCACCAAGGTCGAAGTGCTGTGACGTGCTCTTCTGCCATACATTATAGTTATATTTTTTATCCGCTTAGAAAATCGCCACATTTTATTTTATGTCACCATACTTACTAGTGTAACTACCGTCTTTAAATAGGGAAAACGTGGAACTGTTTGGTGGTTTCTAAATGTATCCCTGTTTGGATCCTAAAGAATGAATGGAGCTAAGAAAAAACGCTAACATAGTGCGCCACGCACTAGGGTGATTATGTGCACACAATGAGACGGGAGAGATATGTATCAACTCGTGTAAGTTGAGGGAAAAACATAGTGGAATATGGAAAAACAGGGTCTGCTTCTTTAACACAATAAATTATTCTCTGTATTTTCAACAAACACTAAATAATTTAACAGATTGACTATTTACACCCGCTTCGGATGTTATCACTCGATTGAATGGGCGCGTTATCAGTAGTTATTATCTCATTCATATGGGTCAGTAGGGGCCTGCTGCACCTACTGGTAGGCTTAGAAGGCTGTTATCATCAATCGATCGTTTTT
>JAUMHR010000075.1:5123368-5136066 GCA_032361145.1 Enteromius fasciolatus | reverse complement strand
TATTTTGTAAAAACAATATGCATAATAGTAATTGGAACTATTTGATCAAGGGGGTGGAGATTGGTAGGTTTAGGGGTGAAAATGAGATCTAGGGGTTGGAAACAGGAAGGTTTAGGGATATGTAAAATGGGAGGTTTCTTTACTGACTCGTACAGGTGGCACTGAGTGGCACAACCTACTTGTCATAGAGCACAATGTCGGGTTTCCAGATGGAGTCTGAGGGAACTCTGATGGAGGTGATGCCCAGATAATGATCCGGATTCCATCGGAGCTTCATGTCTGTCCACTCCTGAATGCAGAGAGACATGGATTTATCTGCAAAGCTGATCCTCACACAAATAAAACAGTAAAGAAACCAATGTGAGTCAGTTTTATACCAATGACTTTACCTGTTTCATCCAAACATTGGTTGTCATCAGCTGGTTTTTCTCATCCTGATCAAAAAAAGAATATATATATATTCTCCTAATGTATATTAGATAATTAAATATTTTTATGAGGAGCTTTACTACATCTCACCACATCCACGAGCTGCGAGATTGCCAGGCCAAATTTCACCTGTACCGTACTGTTCAGATCCTCCACAGGTCTCACCCATTTCTGGTAGTTACTGAAGAGATGTTTAAACAGCTTGTCTTCTGTCTTGGCATAGGAAGACAGCACAGGAGGCCCTTAAACAAAACAACAACTTCATGTTAATTTTTCAAATCCAATCAGGAGGGACTGGAACACTAAACAATTAATTAATTAGATGGCAGCAGTCCCACACAAGGACCACCCAGGTTTATTGAAGGGGTGACAATTGGGTTGATCATATTGATCTCACAATGGACAACTCACCAAAGACATATGGGTTTTGTAACAGCCTTGCACCTGCCCCCTCTAAGTCTATCATTTAGACCAGAGCAGAATTAAATCTCCAACAGAGCCTAGCTTTTTTTTTCTGTCACCAGTTTGGGGTCCTTACCACTGTTGTCTTTGCCTTTCTTAGTTGGGTTGGTTTTAGAAGTGTCATTCTAATTCGCCCCATTTAGTAAATGGCCCATAATATCAAGTATTATTATCCATATGACTGCACTGACACTATTAAACGAGAATATGATTTGAACTGAACTGAGTTGAATAAATCTGCTTCATCTCTGAATCGACTTTGTTTCAGAGCTAATTAATTTTGCTATTTCGACATTGTTATTGAACTGAAATGAATCAACATTAAACTGACTCGAGCTCAGTAGCAACACTATTGCTTTCTATAGAGCTTCTGATAGCTTAACTAAACTTATTTCGTAATTAAATAAATATACCCAGTTATTGAATAGAACTGACTTGCACTACTGTCTATTTAGAGCTGTATTTGTCATTGACATTCAAAATCACACAACTAATTTTTACTGGAATGATGGAATATCACTGAATGTCAGAGCTTGCACCTTAAAAAGCTGCCATAAAAATAATTTCTTTGTGTAATGTGCAACTTGATCAACGCTAATAAAGCTCATTTGGCATTGTTATTAGATCTCCAGCAGCTGCTCCTACCATGCCAACATCCTGTATGATCTGATTTTCCTCTCAGGGTCTCCAGTCTGATTCACTAAGGGAAACCCAATATGATTTGCTGAACATGTGTTCATTTCTGCGGGGGCAGGTAAGAGTTATGAATGCAGATTTATGAATCTCTGAATGTCAAACTGGTTTAGATGATCTGGGTTGTGTTGCCATCGCTGGTGGGTGGAATGTTCTTTAATGTGAAATATCACACACTATAGCTCTGTTTCAAAACCCAGTGAGCTGTCCGCTGGATACATATCTGATGAAAGTCTCCTAACTTAAATGGAAGCTCAGAGGGGTCTTATTTAAGAATGCTTTATTTGCTGTAACTTTACAAGTGATATGGTATAGAGAATATTCCAGTAATAATCTGTGTGTAAACATATTCCTACCCACACAACCCTGATAAACTGCATATCTAAATATATATATATATATATATATATATAAATTCTGGAATTCAGATTTTGGGATGTCTAAAGCTGGATGTAATATAAGACAGAATCAATCATCTATCCCCACTCTCAAGTCTCAAGGCAATGATTTGACCCAGAAGCCATAAAACACTGTGAGTGTCACTTTTCTCTTTTCTGTCTAAAATTGAGGCTGTTAGCTACTGGTACTGCATTTATCCTATAAAAAGTGTGGTACGACCCAAATAGCATATATTGATTGCATTCTGTGCCTATTATTCAGCTCCATATTTAGATATTGATTCAGTGTTGCAATTTTATCTCCATCCCCAAAGCTCAGTTTCTGTGTTTATAAATCTTGATGTTCTTTAACTGTTCATTTCACAGACAACCCCAGATGGTATTCTGGTTTCAGCTTGTTTTCCCATCGGTCAATATCTGTGGTCTGTTCTCCCTTAATCAATATAAAACTGATTCGAAAATGTATTAATCCTCAGGTCACAGTATTGTTGGACATGTACTCTATTATTAAATCATGACTTTTTAAAATACTCTAAATCGCACCAGGCATAATGTTTTTTGTCTAAATGTCTTCTCTTAATGTGCATCTGTTCAGCTTTTATCTTTTATTAAAATAGTTTTTGTTGAATAAAAAAAGAAGTGACAAACTAATGAACTGGATTGACAGTTATTAAGACTGACAGTAACAAATGCAATATCCATAACAGCCTACAAACAAATGCTAAAAAGAAAGATTTAGGTGGTCGGCAAAATGTATACTGCTGGTAACAGAAATAAATTCAGAAATAAGTTATTTTTTTGAGTTTTATCCAATTAACACACAAATGTAATGACTAAATTATGGAATCCAATATTACTAAATAAACATGACCACATTAGGTTACACCAACAAGATATTTTAAGGGTCAGCTCAGTTTAAAAATAGCTTCTTACACATTTTGACTTTTTGCTAAAGCTATGTATAAGTTACATATTTCTCCATTTTCTGCATAACACACTATTTTGAAATTAACTAAATCCAAAGGGTTATTGTTTTGGCATTTTGATTTGGGAATTTTGAGACTACTTACAGCACACACCACATGCAGTATTGCATGATATTTCTATAATATGTACCAGATTTTGTTTCTGTCTGGTCCTGATTTAATTACCCCTCAATGACAAAAATAGAAGACACAATCCATTTTAGAGTGGGATCTTATCTACACCTCACTGTCACTGAGAGCCTCCATCACAGAGAGGGTCAGAGAGCAAGAGAAATGTTAATAATAATTACATAAAGAGATGGTAGTCACAGATTGAAAAGTAAGTCAATCACAGGTCACATTTCATCCCAAAATAATACTGAAAATATTATATTACATTATATATTTTATTATTAAAGAGAAACATGAATAATATAGTTACAGTGTTCATCTATCTTTTTTAGTGAAAACTTTAATATAATATACATGTAACACATGTAATGCTTCACTTCCACATGTTTATTATTTGGTGAGCATCAATGTAATAAGTGGAATTATAAACCAATATAAATCAGACGTTATTAACACAAAATGTGTTACGACTATTGATGTGATGTGATTAAATTACCTACTTAGGTAATATTGCAGTCTGCAGACTGAACAATTCTCCCAACTGAGAGAGAACTGGACTGTATATTTTGAAGAATGTTGGTAACCAAATGGTTTTAGAGAAAATCGACTTCCGTACTGACAAAACAACATCAGCAAATTCAGCACACTTTTTTTCTTAATGGTCCTAAAATAATTATGGAAATTATTTAGCTGTTTAGTACATATGCATTTTAGTTTCCTTATTTTAATTTTGTGTTGAATTGTGACCTGGGTATGTTCTTGACAGGTCTCATGAGATTTCTCTCAGGCACAGATGTTAGTTGGGGCATTGAGCCAAGGTCAGAGACACTCACCTATAGAGGAGCAGAGGACAGCACAGCAAACTAGCAGGAGGAAAATTCTGACAGCGTTTCGAGCTGTTACCATGATACCATCAGGAGCAGCAAAGCCACAGAGAAGACCTGCAAGCAGCCATAAACGTGCAAGCACTTTATTACGCACAAATGCAGTCCGAGCTGTTATTGAACACTCACAAGCTTGTTAGCCATTAAACATATATGTGATATGCAGTGAAGGCCTGCATGCTGAATCTTTTTTTTCATATATGTGCAAATGACCACAAATCACACACAAAACATGTTATGTCAAAGTATATGAATACCACCATGTTCTGCATCATGCACATGTGAGCGGACCTTCACACACAAAAAATACATTTCTTCACCTGTCCGTTGAGATTACACACATGCATCAATATGCAAACAACCAGTGTACCTCTGTCTGTCTCTGTTTTTTCTGTTTCTTTTCCTTACCTGATTATGGATTGGAATGAAGCAGAATATTTAGAATTTTTCTTTTCCATTTGCCTGCCGTGTGTCCATGCCAACCAGCATGTGTGTGGCTGCTTACTCTCTTTCTCACATACACACTCCGTCACGGTCTCCTCCTCCTCCTTCTCCTCGAGAAAGCCAAGCCCACCCCCCTCACATTTTCCCGCACAGAAAAAAACAGCCAATCACAGCTTCGGATCCTCCATTATGTTGTAAAGTCTGCCCCCTCCTGCTCAAAACATGCACACATGTTAATAAGAGTACACCAGAGGTCTTCAGCCGTTTTTAGGCTAATGGCCCTTTGGTGGATAGAGAGACTGAGTAGAGACCCTTTATTACATAATGTGTAAAATCGACAGATTAATGGCCTGGACTATAAATAAAACATGCATAGTACCAAATTAAAGTCAACATGAAAACTGGCCCTATTTACAATCTTCTTCTAACATTAAACAACCTGAAGAAAAAACCTGTTTGTATGTACACATTGTATTGTTATTGTATATTTGATATTACTTAGCGATGTATTTGTAACAAAAAATCAAATAAAAGTTAAGTCAAATAGCCTAACATTCCCAAGGGTGTTGGTTGGGAAGTTTTTTTTATATGTTGAAATAATTATATCTAAAAGATGCTTTTTTTACATTCAACTGTGTTATGTAGCCTTGTCCAGGTGGAGTTAATCCAACACAGTCTCACAACCAATTCGTACGTATTCGTACGAGGTGCCAATTCATGCTAATTTGTACTAATTCGCACAACCTCACTTGTACGATTTTGTATGATTTGTCTAAAACCCCGTCACAGGTAGGTTTAGGGGCAGGGTTAGATGTAGGTAATTCGTACAAATTCATACACACTGGCAACTCGTAAAATACATAAGATTTAGAAGAAATCGTATGAGTGAGGTAAAATACGTACGAATTGCCATGAAATCAGGTTGGTTGATCTCAAAAGACGGTATCCGTTCACTGGGATCTTCAGCATCAAATAAAAATGTATTAGGCTACTTTAAAAAATGGAAAGAAAAATAATTTATATGTCTTTAGCACTGCATACAAATCAGTATGTCCAGATATAGACAGGCTCTAGAAGTTGTCAGAGCTGAGCGTCTTCATAAACAAAACATTAACAAAAAAAGAAGTAACTTGATGATACAAGTATCAGAAAAACAACAGTAGGCTTACAACTTTTGGCAGTGTCTTCAGTCCCGTAGTGCCCCCCAAAAACGAACATAAAATTTATAAGAGAGACAGAAAGCGATAAATAAATTAAACCAACAGCATAATTCCTATAATTCCATGCTATTCCATGCTAAGTGTAGCAAAATAGCTCACATTATTAACTCCTCTTTATCACTGGCAATTACCAAAATTCTTCAAGTTGGGAATTATTAAACCCTTTTTTTTCCAATCTTCGTTGGAAATGCTTGCCTCTACATACATTTAATACATTTCCAGAGAGCGGTGCTAAAACCCACGTTTAATACGTAACCAAGCTGCTGGATTGACGATTTGCGGACATTCAGAATTCATATATCCAGTCAGTGTTGCTACCCAGATAGCACACGTACGTCTGCAAGATGTCGGTTAAAAATCTCTTGATCTGGAAAGCATCTGCTGTCTACAAATGTCTGGCAGAAGTCTTTCACATGTCAGTTTTACATATATTATAAATCATAAACATCTTAAAGACATCTAATAGATGTCTATTTGACATCTAAAAGGAAACGTCCAATAGACGTATTGCAGATGAGTAAACAACCTAATTAATACGTCTTGCAGATGTAAATGCGGGCGTCAAATAAACATCTCTTAGATGTACGTGTGCTATCAGGGTAATGATTAATGCGTTATCATGTTGGAAAATTCCCTACATTAAACCCAAACCTAAACCTTCCCGATACTGTTAACAAATGCAAAAAGAAGGTAAAAACGGATTCGCTGATAAAGCTTAAATATTTTAACTTCCTCACGATGATTTGAGCTGTTTTGTTGAACCAAAGTTTGATGGGGTTCAAACCATAGATTTTCACTGCAAGCACAACACGGTATAACATGAGCTACCAAATAAACCTACTGAACTAGAAAACTCATACATATGTACAGCTGTATATACTGTATGATGACAACATCCAAAAGTATCAGTTTTAAATCTTGCTGGATGTTAAAATAGTTTTGAAGTCATAACATTCTGCAAATAATTGTGTGAAAATTTGCGTGTGTGTTTTGCTTGATGTCATATGGCGTTCAGTGAACTAGAGTTACAGAAAGTCGTTGTGTAAATTTCCACTGCAGTAAATTTAACTGTGGTTAAAGCTGTTATTTGAGAAGACATATGCAGTACTAGGCTTGTGATGCAGAACTTTGCTCTAGTTTCACCTCTATTGAGGCGGTATTTGCTGAGACGTATGACAGGAAAGTGGTTAAATACTGTTTGTGAGGTGCTTGTGTGTGCATGTGTGTGTGTACATATGCACTTGCCAGTTAGTTCAAAACCTATAATAAAGCCCAAAATCTGTTTGCTTGCCTGTGTATTTTACCCAGTTTGACCAGCCAGTTCATGTTTTGTTGCATCAGTCCATTCTGTACTATACTTATTATAAATGCGTACTGTGTGTCATAAAGATCACACCCACATAAGCAAATAACACTGAAACTATTTGCAATTTTTCCACCAGGTGTAATTTTAAACACACTGCTGAAGTGGCAGAGAACACAAGTCTACATTTCTTCCGTTTCATCTGAGTGAGAAAACAGACAAAGTCTTCTCCCTGTGATATATAATGTATATAGAGCTCAATAGACAAGTATAAAAAGTAAACAAAACATTCTTTCTTATTTCTAATTTTTGTGATGGTTGATGTTTTAGACCAATTGAATCTATTTTAGGTATTTGCAAGGAAATGCTAACAATCTAAAGAAACCCAGTGTGTCTCAAATGCACATCTGCATTACAGTAATGAAATCAAAATTTAAGTGATTTTTATGTGAAAGAATTAAATATCTGATACATAACTGATTTAGCCTCTTCAAAGACAGACAAAAGCTGAATTGTATTTCTGCATATCTGCAGATTAATCTAGATTAAAATGGCTCATTTGAATTCTGCCAAAGACATTTGGAATATGTGTGCTACTGTACCTAAATAATGACTAAAAGTAAAGCCCTATTCGGACGGGACTAGTTTTACAGGGGGTTGTTAGAGAATGTTTTGTTTCACAGACGTACTTGGTATTTTAATCCCATCCGAATCTGCCATGTCTGTGTTTTTCTCTCACAACCTCTGTGATAATTCTAGAGTCCGAATGCGATGTCTTTGGTATTATTTTTTATAACGCGTTTCCTTGTGTGTTTAGCCAAAGCATATGCCGTACATGCTCTTACCGCATTTGACAGTTCAATCAACCTTCAAATAATGTGTCTGACAAAATAAAAGTTTTTTTACAGTGCATAAAGAGATTCTAAGCATTATTATGAGATATTCTCCAGTACATCCGCAAATACACTAACATGCTGCAGATCACAAAGTAAAATAAATAAAACCAACAACAGTATCTTTTTTACAACAAATTCAATAGGTTTATTTTATTTTATTATAAATTCTGAGTTAACTTCCAGCCTTGAAAAATCATTTACAGCAATGTTTACATAAAAATAACATAGCAAAGCTGCAACAGCAAAATTTAATCATGCCGTATAGTATGCAGACGCTGTACTGCACATTGCACTTCATTATTCTTCATCTGTAAAGATATAAGACATAATGAAGACACAGCTAGTCATTGTAATTGCACAGCACAAAATGACTACATTTCTGTGAATATATTACTGTGTTTTGCAATGCTGTAAGATTGTTTCGATAACTTCTCAAAGTGAATTCATTCATTCAATACAGACTTACCATTAAAAGAGGAATCATCTGACTCTGAGGCAGCCCTGAGCCATTATAGACATTGATTTACGCAACCACAGCATTTTTGTAGAAACAGTAAAATAAATAAGAAAAAAAATATATACAGTATATATGTTATTTAAGTGAAAGCTGATATTTAAACAGACAATAGAAAAGACGTCAAATATGTGAAATAAAAGATGAAAATAGCACAATAAACAGTACAACAATAAAACAGCACAAACAGCATATAATAAATAACTGGCTTACCAGACATCACATTGTATGTGACCAGTAGGCCTACCAGATGAATCCGGTTGGCCAATATCTATAACACAGATTTATTAATGTTAGATAAGAAAAAGTAGAGAAATGTATGTTTTAGGGGTTTTTACTTCATTTATTTTTGAGGTTATTTGTATTGCATACTAATATATATACACACACATATATACACATATAATAATCATATTTGAAAGTTTTTTTCTACTCTAGGATTCTACTCTCACTTTGAGATCCACAGAAGTAAGCAATTCAGACATACAGTACAGTAGTTAAATGATGAAAGAATTGCCATTTTGGTGGGGTAAGCTATCACTTTAATTTATGTGTATCACTGCTATTTAAATATTTTAAATTATTGTATGATCAGACATATCTAACACTTAAATATGCATGCAATATATATATATATATATATATATATATATATATATTACCTTTGATAATTTGTGTGAATTCATACAATTTGCTTATGGTCTATAATGAAGCTTTATGTTTGTTTTTTTGTTGTTGTTTTTTCTAAATTTCCACTTTGCAAAGTAGTTTGATTTTACCATGAGATCAGGTTGACTCTGCAATATATGAAAGTTTTTAAACAACATAACGGTTAAATAACACAACGGTTACTTAAGTCCAATTGCTAAGATTTTATATATAGCAACCCTAACTTGCTGTTTTTTGAAGGAAATAATCAGACAAGAAACAAGAACACCTTCATATAACACTTCTGTTACTCTGAGCTCCGTCTCCTTTTTCAAGGATCTGTTGAATAAGAACGCATGAGAATTGTCCTAAATCTAATATCTGGTATATGAATTTCTTATTTACTTTAGTTTCTCATAACCAATTAAACCTACCTTTCATTTTCAATTCCATGACATCCTATTAGAAATAAAAAAAGAGTAGGATGTAAACAGAACAATTCAAGAAAGTGAAATGTGGCAGAGTTTGTAAAAGAAAATACTACCTCGTCTTCGGATTAGTGCCCAGATTCCCATAAGCAGACTGAGAAGTAACACTATAGAGCAAATTATGACAATAACGACTTTGTCAATACCGCTGTTAGATGCCGCTGTCAAAGAAAACCCAGAAACACAAAATGGCCTTATTTTGACAGTTTGCTCAATTCTTATATTTTAGTAATCTATAAGAACTGTGGAAATGTTTCCGAGATACTTCAAGAGACCTCAAGATGCAAAAAATGAACAAAAAGAAGAATAAACCTCTGCAATTTCACTGAAAAAAAATAAAGTGTGCAGTTGTACAGTTTAATTTTTTGCATCTTTGAAGAAAATATTTCTGACTTCTGTAACCATCTGTGCTTATTTGCTTATAAATCAAGAACAAGGCATTTATAGCTATATTTATAAACTGCTTACTAATGACTATTACCATTGGGACAATGCTTTATGAAGGATGAACTGACTATTTACTCATGCTTGCCTAATGATTCATAGTGTGCAATTATTTAAAAAGTGTTACTGACAAAATTGATGTTTGGAAACCTAATATTTTCTTTCTGGCACATGCAAGAGATAGAAATAACAATCATTTATTTTCATATTTTCACTTAATTGCAATTAATCAACACCCCACCCCCCACTCTTACCTGTTATCTGAAGATCAACTTTAATATTTTGAGGAAGTCTCATTTCATGGTAAGGGAGTATGTTTAACAATATAACACAACTGTATGTCCCAGCATCTTCCATCTGAACCTCTCTGAGGATGAATTTTGTCATCATCATCTCTGTGTCCCAAATATTAACTTTAATAGGCTTTCCATTTTTGATTAGATAAACCAAGATCATGTTACTGGACTCTTTGTTGTGTAAAGGATTGTATGCTGTGCAGTTGAATTCAGCATTACTTCCCACTGGCACCTCAGACTTGAGCAAATGTATCTGTGTAGAAATAATAGATTCTGTGGCAAGAAAGAAACACTATGGTTAAATGTTGTAACGTGGCTTTTTTTTTTAATAGGCTGTTCTTTTTCAAATCAATTCAAAAGCACACAATATTAAACATTTATCTCAATTAAAGTCTACTGTGGTTAAATTGCATGTGTATATAATTTAACATTAGGCCACATCTGTGCTCAGGATTTAAAAACACTCATAAATGTAAGCAAACGCGTGGTGCACCTTACCAATCACATTTATGAAGATGTAATTATGACCATATCCCATCACTTCATTTATTTGCAACTGCCCTACTGAAAACACACAGCTGTAGTTGCCTGAATAGTTCATTGCTATTTTCTCTATTTTAAAGGTGGTGTCTATTTGATTGCGATTATTTTTTGTATCAATAGCTTTACCATTTTTACACAGATATAAATAAACTGCATCTTCTGTAAAACCAAATGTGCTGCAAGTAACCTCCAGTCTACTGCCTTCTGTTACTTCTTTATTTTCACTGAAAATCTTAGCTCGGTGAATCGTTTGACCTGCGAAGGAAAAAAGCAAGAGACATTTTAATCCTGATAAATTCAACATTACATTTACTGGACAAGTTGTTAATTTAGTGTGGTGCTGGAACACACCTTGACATTCAAGGAGTAATTCCATGGAGATATCTGAAAATAGCAATCGACATTTATTAAACAAAACCACCAGCATTTGTGTTTATTTAATCTATTGTTCATTAATAATTTAGTCAGTACTTACATGCAAGGAGAAACACACCGACCATGGCTGCTGAGCAAGATTTCATTGACTTTTCCTGCACTCCACAAGATAATTGAGTTTCTTGTAGCTTGCAACCAATTTATTGTTACAGGGTCACTGCACTAGTTTGAGCAGACAGTGGCAGTATCTATAATAGTAATGCTGTGAAGGCGTTCTGAAGGCGGAAACACTGTCAAACAGTCCTGAAAGGTGTGCAGTATTTCACATTAGCCTACTATTGATGGATATTCATTATTTTAAAATGCTTTTTAAACATAGTATTTCGTATACTCAACTGCTATTTCTATACATGTAGAGTAGCACCATTAATTCACACAGATAAGCTAACTTCACATTTTCTCATTTTAAGAAAGTTATTATTTCTAACATAAGTATAACCATAGCTTTTCAGTAACATGCAATACTTTGTTGTTTCAATGTCACATTTGTATTGTGAATGCAACTTCACTGTGGATGGGGAAAAGAAAAAAGAAAGTGAAAACATATTTAAAAAAAAACAAAAGAAAGTGAAAACATATTAAAGATTTTTCTTAATCAATGTTAGGGGTATAACAATACACTAGGGCTGCACAGTATACTTATTAACTAACATGCAGTAACTAACATGAAATTAAGGTGGTTCTGCAGTACTGCATCCATGCAGTAATTCATATGACTCATGTCAAAGTTACATTAGTTGTTCATTAACTCTTGATTAATACATGTCTTAACTAATCATTAGTTCATTGTCAAGAAATTACTAATTCACGTATTAATGCATGATCATTCATGTACTGTTATTGTAAAGTGTTACCTGCTGAATGTTCTGTGCAGCAACAAAAATTATAGACAAAATTACATAAAAGTATTACATAATTACATAAATCCCATGATCCAGCACAGGTACGGAGAACGGATAAATGTTAAAAAGGCCTAGCTTAAATGTTTAGCAATGTCATTGTGGTAGAGTCAGCATTGTGAAAACATTTTGGTTAATTATAAATATAGTAAGACAGAAACTCACCTGTTTTCCTCACACACATATATATATATATATATATATATATATATATACATGCAACACACAATGCATATATTTGCTGTACCTCTGCATTTTCTCTCAAATTGACTTGTGTTTGTGCATATTACCTTTTGTTTGTTTGAAAGTCGATTTTTCTTTGCAAAGCAGATTGTGTTTGTTTAATTTTGTCACAAAAATAACTCTATGGGGGGGGTAGTCTACTTATTCTTTTACTAATGCTAAACAGTCTCTGCTGCTCATGAAAATGTGCTTTGATCCTATCCAACGTCTATGGTCCAGGGCCACTGAAAGGTCAAAAGCAACAAATGCATGCTGCTGCAGAAACAGCAGCAGAATCATTCCACAAGAATGGCTAAAATTGGACTTGGATATTTTCAAATTTTTTACCAAAATGTATCATTTGTATGTATATCCCACATCAT
>JAUMHR010000075.1:5097193-5113057 GCA_032361145.1 Enteromius fasciolatus | reverse complement strand
GCATGCACCGAACCGAGACAACCGTACCGACCGGTTCGTTTTTTTTCATGAACCGTGCCACCCCTAATCTATATATATATATATATATATATATATAAATATATATGTATATATATTTATATTTATATTTATGTATTACCTTGAGTTTGGGTTGAAATAAAACCTGAAAATGTTCAGATTTCATGAGATTTACCTCTTTATTTGTAAGTCATCTTAAAGAATTATATCTTTTAAATTAATAAAGATAACCTGAGTTATTATCCATTCTGATGATTTAGTATGCTATTGTCTTGTCATTTAAAGGAAAGTGCAGTCACGGTGGAATTCTGGACAGCAGTCGTCACCAGGGAGCTGAGGGAGGAATCAACAAGGACAGCACATCTCCGCTGTTCTCTCCTCATCACTACCTCCATAAAGAAGCTGCCCATCTGGCTACCACAGCAACCCTCAGAGTGCTCCAAGACCTCCGCAATGAAGTGGGGCCCAAAAGCTTCCTCAGGTCAGAGGTCAATTTAAGTCAACATCAATACTGCTTACAGTGATCTACAAGGAAAGAGTGGAATTCCTGTTTTAATGTAGACACCATGTGTGACACCTTTATCAATGATGAAAAACACACAAGTGATGTAGTATGTGGAAACCTTTAGGCTCTTCAGTGTCCAGCAGCCCCCAGCATTGGTCTTCGTCATGGACACAACTGGCAGCATGTTTGAGGAAATCACAGCTGCCCGACTCAGAGCCCTCTCCATCATACAGGCCAGAGAAAAGAGCCAATCCACTAGTCTGCCTGGCACCTTCATTCTAGTGCCTTTTCATGACCCTGGTTAGAATTATATCTTATGCCTACGCTGAAAAGCACTTTAAGATTTTCGTTGATGCATAAATTGGTTGCATTTAGATGTTTAATTAGTTCTACATTGTGCGCATTAATCTCAGGTTTTGGGCCAGTGATGGAAACAGATGACCCTCATGAATTTATGCAATACATGGAGGATCTCACGGCTCTTGGAGGTGGGGATGAACCAGAAATGTGTCTCTCTGCCCTTCAGGTAACCACGAATTTGACATTCTCAATAAACAATGAACACACTTAAACTAAATTATAGCAGACTTGTTATTGATAAAAATCAACAGGAAACCAACATATTTGTGAACAACTAATAAAAATCTTGAGGGTGAACAATCTTTTTAGTCTCCCCATGTCTATAACTGTGTTCACTTTCAAGGCACCCTCAGAATGCTAACTTTTCACTGCTTTAAAGTGTTTTAGATGTTAGGATATTGATTGCAGTCATTTGATTTCAACCGCCATGGTTTTATAATATAAATGGAACATTTTGTCTACAGTTTCAATTTCAGCCAATTTCAGTTTCTCAAATCCAATTTGTCATTCATTGTGCGATTTGAATGTTCACACCATTTGTGGTTGTTGCTCAAGAACTTCTCAAAATAAGATTGGAGATATCCTCACGATCTGGGATCCACGGCCACATTCCCATCTCATACCCCTGGTGTCTTTACCCCTAGTTGGTTAAAGTAATACTGTAGCTCTCACTATGCCATATTCAGCTCAGATTTAAAGTGACAATCTTCAATATGACTTTTGATCGATCTACCACCATTTTAAATGGTAGGATGTTATCTAAAGTGAAAGTTGACTGTACATGAGCAGTGCTGAAGTGTAGTGATCACTGAAAATGCAACACACGTGCCCACAAAGCCACTTCCTCTTCTCTCTGCAGTCGTGTTTCTGCTTCTCTTTCACTTGTTAAGCAGACTCCAGTCTATTTGCCACCATTTGTCAAGACGGCTGTTCCAGAACTATCTGAACACTCAGTATTGAATTTTGGTAATCCCCAACCACAATTGTCTTTGAGCAATCGTTTTTGTCATTTTCAATGTCTCTATTTAATAAATCCTGTTTGTAGCAGTTCCACATTCTATGATAACCTTTTCTTTACAGAGAAAGTTGAATACAAAACACAGAAAATAAATTATTTTACTAGAAAATAATATTACTGTGACAAGTATGTTACATATTTGTCTTATACAATGCTCCTGTTTATATTTTTAACAATTTCAGCATTTATTCATCCGAATTGGCAACTCATAACTTCAGTGAGGTCTGTTCCCTAAACTGTACTTGCATTTGAGCACTCAAATGCATCCTTTGAAGGATGCAGTCTTTTTTTGAAACAGCTTATGTCATTTTTAATATGCTTTAGCTTTAGTATGAAACACATATTTTTAAGAGATAAATTGTACAAATTACAATGTTTTACATTCTAAGTGTGTCTCTGTCTTTGTGTCTTATGTGTGTGAATGTGTCTGTGGGTCAGTTGGCTCTGACACATAGCCCTCCGCTGTCAGAGATATTTGTATTCACAGACGCTTCTCCTAAAGACCATCATCTGCAGAGTGCAGTCCAGTCTCTCATACTGGAGAAGCAAACAAAGGTAAACCACAAACACACACTGTTTACGCAACTTATAGTTTTGGAACAGTGCCATTGTTTTCATGCATCTAATCTTGGTCCATGCTAGGTGAACTTTTTGCTCACCGAAGATCTAAACCTCAAAGGAAGAGGAAAAGGGGTTAGAAAAAGAAGAGAATCTTTATCTCCTGATAGATTCTCTCTGTATTCCTCACTTTCTTCTTTGTCTGGAGGAATGATTGTCTTCACTACAAAAACAGATATCCGCAACGTGTCAGCCATTGTAGAAGACACCACCACCTCCAACAAGGTACAGTCAACTCAAGGACCGAAATATCTGTTTTAAGAATTAAAGCGTTAGTTCACTTTCATGTCATTTTTTTACTAAAAATGTACTCACTCAAGAAGATGTTCATGTCTTTCTTTCTTCAGTTGAAAAGAAATTAAGGTTTTTGAGGAAAACATTGCAGGATCTTTCTCTATAATTAACTGGGCTGAAGGGATCAAGGTCCAAACTGCAGTTTTCAAGTTTTTTTTAGTGAAGTACTCATTTTCTTAAAAAAAAAAAAAATGCATATACTTTTATATTTAAATATGAGTTTTGTTTTTATGTCACTAGATAAAACCTTTATTCCTTGGCTGGGATCGTGTGAACCTTTAACCTGTTGATTGCCATTGAAGTTCACTATATGGAGTAAAATTCTATAATGTTTTGATCAAAAACATAAATTTATTTTTAACTAAAGAATGAAAGGCATTGGAAGACAACAAAATAAATTAGGGAAAAATTTACTGTAAGTTGATTTACTGTAAGTAAACTAATCATTTAAAGGCATAGTTCACCCATTTTCGATTTTTCAATACTGTAAGATGTACAGTAGTTGACTTTGTGTCTTCAGTAGAACACAAACTAAGATTTTGACTCTGAGAGTCAACAAAAAAAAACCTGCAAAGACAAAAACACATTAAACCCTACCACTCGTGACGATACATTGAGGTGTTAAGAAACGAAACTGTCATGAAACAGGAGGTGAAGCATTCGAGTTCATATGCAAAAGGTTTATTCAGGCTCAGGACATGCAGAAATCCAATGCTGGCAGACAGAATCAGCGGAGACAGAAACGTATATAAAGCAAAGTTCAAATACCGTGAATCAGTCCAGGGGAAGAGACAACAAGAATATCCGGGAGACAGGCAAAACTTCGGCAACAGGTAATCCAAAATACAGAACACAAAGAACACTGGAACACGAATAAACAAGGCTAAGCTTGACGGTAAAACATTGGACATACATCAACAATGATCCGTGCTAGACAGACAAACAGACTGGTTTATATACAGGTGGCACTGATTGAATGATTGAACCAAACTAGCAACAGCTGTGAGGAGAGGTGCATGTTGGGAAATGGAGTGGAACGAAAACATACACAAAACACAGAATACATAGAAAGCTGGGTGCTGGAGTGCCATCCAGTGGCCTGAGCTGGCACCTCCAGCTGACTGTGACATAGCCCCCCCTCTAAGGAGCGGCTTCCAGACGATCCTGACTTAGGAGCTAGAGGGAACGCCCGCCAAGGTGGGGCCAATGGCGGAGAAGTCCATCTGGGCCCATCAGGCAGTGATGATGCCCTGCTGAGCCAATCAAACAGTTCGTTAGCTCTCCAAGGCAGATCCGACGGCGGAGATAACCACTTAGGCAGCGTGGAAAGCGGAGAAACCCCCTGGGGCGGAGCAGGTGGAGGGAGCACCCGCCTAGGCGGCGGAGATGTACACCAGGGTGGAGCAGGCGGCGGAGACGCCCACCAGGGTGGAGCAGGCGGAGGAGACACCCACCAGGGCGGAGCAGATCCCCCCAGGGCGGAGCAGATCCCCCCAGGGCGGTCCAGACAGCGGAGACGACCACTCGAGCGGAGCAGGCAGTGGAGACGTCCACCAGGGTGGCGCAGGCAGCTGTAACGCCCACCAGGGCAGAATAGACGGCAGAGATGCCCACCAGGGCGGACCAGAAAGTGGAGACGCCCACTTGAGAGGTTCAGATGGCGGAGACACCCACTTGAGCGGACCAGACGATGGAGATGCCCACCAAGGCGGACCAGGCTGTACAAAAGAGCACGGACAGGTTAGTGGTCTGACTGTGCCGACACGGAGTCCGTGCAGCCATCAGCGGAACCCCTGGGAAATCCATGACCGCGGTCAACATTCCCAGGGGTCGTGCAGCCACTGATAGATCCTCCGTGATCGGGAACAACAGGACATAACACGGTTCCTTGGACCGTGATTCGGGGCTAGGTTCCGGCAGATGCGGATTGGGACCTGCGAGGATTTCTGACAGCTCACCCGCTGATGCGGGCGGATCAGGCCACCAGGGGTCCGGATCACAGATGGGGCCAGGTGGATCCGACCATCCTGGATCGGGATCACAGACTGGGTCTGGCAGATCCGGCCATTCGGATTCAGGATCACAGACAGCGTCTGGTGGATCCGGCCATTCGGATTCAGGATCACAGACAGCGTCTGGTGGATCCGGCCACTTGGGTTCAGGATCACAGACCGTGTCTCGCGGATCCGGCCAAACCATACCCAAATCACAGACCAACTTTTTGGAACACGGCTCCTCGTGCCGTGTTACGGGGTTGAGACCCGTTACATGCGGACTAGGAACCGCGAGGACCTTCAGTGGCTCGATTGGCTGCGTAACTGGGACTGGACATGACACAACCCCTTGTATCGTGCTACGGGGCTGGAACCCGTTAATAAATGGTTGGAAACCGTGAGGACCTTCAACAGCTCATCAGGCTGCATGACTGGAACCGACCGGACATCATACAACACTCCTGGCTGTATAACTGGTACTGACAGGGCTTGAAACAGCCTTTTTGGCTGAAAAACTGGGACCAACAGTGCTTTATATAGCTTGCCACACTGTGAAACGGGACTGGGACCCGTTATTTGTGGACCTGAAACAGGGCTTACTGAAAGCAGCTCTCCAGGCTGCACCACTGACAATAGCTGAACAGAGGAGACAGAATATGGCTCACCTGATTTCAGAGTTTGAGGCTTAAATGGCTTGCCATATTCCCGTGAGTGTGGAAAGGAGGTGAAACAGCGGAGGTTTTACAAGGACCTGGCAACCGCACTGGTGAATAATGCACCGCGGGGGTTTCGTGCGGTGCTGGCAACCTCGGTCCCTGAATGGAGTTCTCTGCTCCAGCCGCCATTCCGTATTTGAACGGCGTTCGCCTAATGGCACAGCGAGTACCGATCCACAGGTTCCCACCAGAGCAGCAAGTCCGCGAATCCTCCACCACTTCTCCCACAGTGAATGACGAATGACTTTAATGGTCTCCTCATCCACATCGACGCGGTATGAAACCGAAATGAAATCCCGCACGTACTCATTTATGTGCCATCCGTGCTGATACAATGACCGTAAAAATGTCTCAGAAGCGGAAAAGTAATCCTGCCAGCGGGGCGATGAATGTTCTCAGCGTAAGCCCTGAAAAAGCCCGTTGCTGAACTCTAGTAGACGGATCATTCTGTCATGAAACAGGACGTGAAGCGTTCGAGTTCCAATGCAAAAGGTTTATTCAGGCTCAGGGTCAGGACATGCAAAAATCCAACGCCGGCAGCCAGAATCAGTGGAGACAGAGGCAGAAACATATACAAAGCAAGGTTCAAATACCATGAATCAGTCCAGGGGAAGAGACAACAAGAATATCCGGGAGACAGGCAAAACTTCAGCAACAGGTAATCCAAAATACAGAACACAAACAACAATGGAACACGAATAAACAAGGCTAAGGTTGATGGTAAAACATAGGACATACATCAACAATGATCCGTGCTAGATAGATGAACTATTCATCTATAAAGATCAGTGAATTTGTCATTATGATGTCATCTAGTGACATTTAGCTACCAGTTCTACAGTAGCTACTTTCAATTGAAAGCAAATAGCAACACTGGTCACACGGCGGATGTTTTTTGTTAAGACTGATCATTTCGTATCTTCACCTCACCTCAATGTATCTCAATGAGCCGTAGTGTTTAATTTAGTTTCATCTGTGATTTTTTTTTTTTTTTTTTTTACTTTCAGAGCTTTGGAACATTTGGTTGCCATTGACTTCCATTATATGACTGACAGACTGCAACGGTTTGAGTTTAATAAAATTGTTGTTTGTGTTCTACTGAAGAAACAAAGTCACCTACATCTTGGATGCCCCTGGGGTTTACCATCCCTTTAAATACAGTCTTGTCAGGACAGTGAATACAGGATTCTGCATAACCTTTTTTTTCTTTAAATAGGTAATCCTACTTCATGCAGAAAGTAAATCAAATTCATCAAACTCATTCAGAGTGGACAAAGCTGTGAAAAAAGTGATACTGCACATCACTGGTCAGCTGACACACTGTGAGCTTGTCAGTCCCTCAGGTACCCATACTTACTCAGAGAACTTTTACTAATCGTACAATTCATCCACCTACTGTACCTATGCACAACTGTGACTTTCCTCACCACTAGTTCTTTGACGTCCACTTGGTACTCGATCTTCAGAACCATATAAAAACTATATTGCTCAAAAAGGTATCTCTGTACTATACCTTTTTGATCAAATGTGGAACTTCTTATTCTGGCACTACATGTTACAGTCAGGGTGAATCACTTACTGTAGATTTTAGATTTCCTAATTTTCGTAATCTTTATTTATCAGGTGTTCAACAATCTTTTCCTGGCATTAACGGCCCTCTGGCAGTGCTAGACTCATCTAAGGGTCTAAATAGAATAAGCCTGCTGCCTCCATTACAGATAGGTATATGGCAGCTTACAGTCAAAACCACTGGGCCAATGACATTCAACGTACTAGGTAAAGAGGCTTATAAAAGCACCCAGTCTTAATATGATTACGTTAGTAATAAAAGAATGTTTAAGTCATGTGTTTAACCCTCTTAGGTGAAAGCAGCTTGGACTTCCTGTACTATTTTGCAAGAGAAGCCAATGAGACGCATCCAGGACTGAGGAAAATGGAAGGCAGCCCTATAGCAGGTCTTTCTCTTTGTTCTCTGAGCTATTTGTGTAATGCTACATTAATTTGATAATTTCACTGTTGTTATGATCTATTCACCACTGATTGTGTGAGTTCTCACTACCACATTTCTTCATAGGAGTTCCATTGTTTTTAGTGGTTGCAGTGACAGGCATGTCACCCAATGAAGAGGCCTCATTCAGTCATGTGACCCTGTTAGGGCCTAATGGGGAGAGCCTACAGAAGGTATTGCTAAACTCCACATATTCCCATTGGTCTGAAGAGGAGCTAGTGGGGTACATTGACTCAGTTCCCAGGATGCCATTCAGCATGCGTCTCTCTGGAAAAGATAGAATGGGCAACTTGCTTGAAAGAGTTTCCACTGAGATGATTCAACCAACACATGTACAGATACAGGTATGAATGGAATAAGTAAAAAAAAATATGTGCGAAACTGTAAAACAGTCAAATAAAAAGTGTCCCTTATCCCTAGGTGCATTCAGCTCCACAGCTTCTCCCAGGTCACAGCTCAACTGTTTTGTTTGAGATTACTAATCATGGTCCCGATCGTCATTTTAGTCTTTCAGCAAAAGATGACCATGGGTATCTATCCCACCCAGAACAACAAAGGTGAGAACAGTAAAAGGAAATCTAAATGACACCAGCATTTACTAAATGTATATAAAACACATCTAATACTGAATGTTTATCACCAGTTTGGTTAAAGATTGATATACTTTTATATTTAAGCAAGACAGGTTATATATGTCACTGTTATTTTAGACTGTTTATCAGTGCAAGGGACTCTGTGAAGGGGGAGGTTGAACTAAGGACCCCTCATACGGCCCAGGCAGGGACAGCCATTACCCTGACTCTGACTGTTCAGGCAGAAGACTTACCACAGAATTATGCTGTGGTACATCTGGCAGTGATACCAGAGGTAAGAACACCATATGTGTGTGTGTGTGTGTGTGTGTGTGTGTATACAGTTCTTGCACATGAGAACAGACACAGGCTGGGAGCCCACACTAGAATTGGTGGACACTGTTTTAAGTGTGACTCTTAATTTACAAATTTACTGTCTTATATGTGAATAAGACATTAGAAACGTTTAAATGTAACCATGTAACAATTGCAGGAGCCAGACAAAAAGCCTCCGGCATGTTCTTCCCTAGACGTGGAGTCCTCCTGCCCCTCTCTGTGCTCTCAGAGCAGCTGGAAAGTCTCACTTCTAGGAAAAGACAGAGGTCACTCTGGACTGGCATCTATACAGCTGGCACAAGGAGAAGGCACTCTTATTTTGTCAGAAGTGTCTATG
Organism: Enteromius fasciolatus; assembly: GCA_032361145.1. NCBI lineage: Eukaryota > Metazoa > Chordata > Actinopteri > Cypriniformes > Cyprinidae > Enteromius > Enteromius fasciolatus. Next base: position 5,104,281 of record JAUMHR010000075.1, on the reverse strand, counting down.
CAGAGACGTCAAGAACATTTCCCACAGCTTCGTGAAGAGACCACAGTTAGAGTCCATCTTCAATTGCTACAGCCACAAAAGGACACATCAGAACAGCACTTCGGAAAAAAATCTGAACAAAACCTGGATGGAGTCCAGTTACTAAAGGGGGATAATCCAGTGAACATTAGTGGATGGACTAAGGGGAAATATGTAATGATGCATTATTCCTCAGGCTGCTGTGCCCCTCATGCAGAGATATTGCTGTGGGATAGAGCGGGAAATATGAGACGCTGTCATCTCAAAGCCAGACAGGAAAGGGCATTACAAGAAAAGAATAGAGTGCACAGTGGGGAATCTACTTCATGGCTAGTTTTCATGTTGTGGTGCCACTTAACATTGATCTTTATCTATGACAATAAATGAAATTAGTTGAGCTACTCTTTTAATGTAACTCTATGTGGACACATTACTAGTCTTTAGTACCTAGCATGTCTAAAGTGTTAGTTCCCACAAAAATGAAATGAGAACTGTCATGTGGATATTTTTATTCTTGTAGCTTTGTAAAATTATTGTTGAACCACTGATGTCACATAGACTATTTTAGCAATGTCCTTTCTGAGCCTTGAACATAGTAATTGTGTTACTGTCTATGCCTGATCTGAAAGCTCTCACATTTTATCAAAAGTATCTTTTGTGTTGTGAAGATAACCAAAGGTCTTATGGGTTTGGAATGACATGAGGTTGAGTAATTAATTTTTTTTTTTATATATACCTTTTAATACTAGTACACAGAAAACAAGAAATGTTACTCAGGGATGGTATATTCTATGAAGGTTTAGGTCTTCACAGGATATTTGTATTATTATGTCGGAATTTTTGTATGAACAAAAACTTAATAAAGGAAATTTAATTTAATGATTCAAGCTGTCACGAGTGGTGTGTGCAATCCACTTTTTATTTTTGCTGTCATAAATCTTCTCTGTTTTTACATAACTGGCATACTGTAGGTCTGTTCTTACCCTTTGGACATTAGTAGAATATAATGTGGCATGGCCCATAGAAAAAAATCACACTTGAGAATGTCATCACATTTACAGGTAGATATTACAAGGTACTTACCTGGGTAGGCTCTAGACCATAGAGGGAGTAACCAAAGGTTTGGGGTAATCAACCAGGTGTACAGGAATTGTATCAGGGTTCCTCAAATCTGACCATGGAGGTTCACTGTCCTCCAGAGTTTAACTTGAAACCTAATCAAAGCTTATAAAGCTTTTCCAAGTTACAAAAAAAGTACAGGTATGTGACATTGATTAGGTTTGCAGGATAAATTTAGAAATATAAATTTAGCCTAGTATTTAGCCTGATTATTTAATTAATACATTCAACCAATTCACAATTACATTTTTTGCAAACATTAAAGGCTCCGCTATGGGAAGGTTGTGATACAGAGTGACCAGACCACATAAATGACTCAAAACATACTTCACATCCAATGTAAAGCAAAAAATGATTCACTGTTCAAAAATTAAACCAGTTTAAGCAGTTACTCAATGAACCACAAATGATTACATTATTACATTTTTCCTGATGAAGGTATGCAAGTCAGGAGCAAGACCAAGGACCAAAAGTTTCCATACTGTAACAACCAACATGCACACCACTCCAAACACTTAATATAAGTAGCTATAAGGGTAGCTTGGAAAACAATGTAGGTTTTACTCTCTCAAGTGTAGCTTTGGAAAGCCAATAGTAGTTTATGCCAGTAAATAGTTTCTTCCTAAATGGTTCTTTCTGTCATAAAGCGAGACCAAGGGTTATTTAAATTTAGGTTGAAGTCAAGCTGTCGCTTGAAGCATTCTGGATAGGGGTGGGAAGATCATTCCACCAGTCATGAACTGTGAATGAGAATGTTCTGGATCCATAGTGAGTTAAGCTAAGCCTACAGTTGTTCTATATGAAAGCACATTAGTGTCTTGAACTTGATGCTCGCCACAACTGCTAGCCAGTGCAAGGAGATAAAGAGAGGCATAATGTGGGCACTTATTGGCTCATTGAAAACCAGTACTGCATTATTTACTGATTTTTTTAATGCATTATTTACATTATTTCCTAACCGTCTTTTCTGTTTCTTAAATAATGTAACTGTGGTTGTGAGTTCAGCTAGTGAGAATCTGTCAATGAATAGCTTTACACATTTGTATAAACTAATGTTAACCAGAAAGCAGTAAATCAACCACCACTGCATTCATTGCACCCTGGACATCAATGAACACGGGTGAAAACTGTGTGGAATGGACAGAATAGGAGAACAAATAGAGGAGCGAGGGTACTGGAACAGTAAAGCAGAGTTTCTTCTGGCTGTGGCAGGGAATGTGATTGGACTGGGTAACGTCTGGAGATTTCCTTACCTCTGCTACAAGTATGGAGGAGGTAGGAAACCAGCTGTGACCTAAATATACAATACAGGTACTCCCTAAGCATTAAGTCAGTGATATTTAAATGTGTTTCCGCATGTTTGTGTTCTCAGGAGCATTCCTGATCCCCTACCTGGTGTTTGTGGTTACCTGTGGGGTTCCTCTGTTCCTGCTGGAGACAGCTATGGGACAGTACACACAGGAAGGAGGCATTACTTGTTGGCATTGGATCTGTCCACTGGCTGAGGGTGAGTTCTAAAATCTTCTCTTTATAAAATATCTCCCAAATCTAGTATAATAAAAAATGTTTGCTTCAAAACACTTTTGTCATGTATCAAAGTGGCATTTTTCTTTATTTCCTTTCCTTTTTTTTTAAATGAAAAATATGAACATATGTTTCAGTAGAAAAAGACTCATGGAAGAAAGCATCTGGTTTAATAAATAATCAGTAGAAAGAAACAAAACTCAAAGTGCATCTAGTGTAAAAGAAACCAGCATTTATTTAAACTAGGTAAATCATCCTTTAAATCATTTTGGTTCTCTTCTAGTCATTGTGTCTGTTTGCTTTTGTCAGGTATTGGATATGCAGGACAACTGATTCTTTTATACAGCTGCATGTATTACATCATCATTCTGGCCTGGGCGCTTTTCTACCTCATCTTCTCTTTTAGCCCCCAACTCCCATGGGCCAGCTGTGATAATACCTGGAACACAGGTAATGACCTAAATACATAAGCAGTGTTAAAACCATCTGCTGCCATCTTCTCGATATCAACTCTTACTTTCCCACTTTTCTTTTTCTTTATCTTAGACAACTGTGTGAATCTTGCTGCAAAGAATTTGACCCTCAACCGAACAACCCTGATTAATTCAACACCTGCAGCTACTGAGTTCTGGGAGTAAATAATTAAAGACATAGGCCTACTCAGGCCTCTTTTGCAAGAACATTGAAGAATGTCTGTTGGGGGACCATAAAAATAAGTGTATCATCAAAATAAAGTGCTACCAAAAACAAAAGCATATTGTTTCTGGCTGCCTTATTACAGACGCAGAGTGCTGTCTCTCTCTGGAGGTATTGAGGAGATCGGTAAGATCAACTGGGAGATTCTTCTCTGTCTTATTGCAATGTGGGTCATATGTTATTTCTGCATCTGGAAAGGAGTCAAATCTACAGGCAAGGTGTGTAAAATGTTACTATACTTACTATACTTATACTATAAAAATACATTTGTTTTATTTATTTGTAAGAAATTAAGTGTTGGCTGCAACACAGTCTCGCACCAATTCATATGTATTTTATGAGGAGGCAAATTCATACGCCCTCACTCATACGAGTACGATTTGTCTAAAACCCCAGTGACGGGTAGGTTTTGGGGCAGGGTTAGGTGTAGGTCATTTGTATAAATGTATATAAATTGGCAACTCATAAAATGCATACAATTGAGCAAAAGTCATATGAATTCATTTGATTGAATTGGTCATACGAATTAGCCACCTCATAAAATATGTGCGAATTTCCGTGAGATTTTCTGGCTTGTTTTGTTACATTGCTTTTATCTATGTGGTAATAGGGCAAATAAAAAAAGAACTATTTTTAGGCATTAACTTAATATTGTGATTGTGCCTGTAGGTGGTGTATTTCACAGCTACATTTCCTTATGTGATGCTGCTGGTGTTGCTGATTCGTGGGTTAACTCTCCCTGGGGCTCTGCAGGGGGTTGTGTTTTACCTGTACCCTGAACCAGCCCGTATTTCTGACCCACAGGTAACCCCACCATCTGCCCTCTACTTTCATGACACCTTATAACCGCATATAGCAGGCTTCATTAAATCTTACCCTGGACTCAGGGTAAGATTTGATGAAGCCTGGCATATAGGCTAAACCTAATGACTAGATTATGTGTGCATGTGTACTGTAGGTTTGGTTGGAGGCCGGAGCTCAGATCTTATTTTCCTACAGTTTGTCTGTTGGCACTCTCACTGTTTTAGCTAGCTACAACAAATATAACAACAACTGCTACAGGTTAGTATTGATGAAAAAATGTGTAAACAGTTGAACAGATTTACTATTTGTTATGCTGTATTAGCTAAATGAAATATTGTTACAAGTGATTTTCAGCCAGCAAATGCAAAATAATTAATGTTTTTATAATCTATGTCTATCAGGGACAGCATGTGGCTTTGCATTCTGAACAGTTGCACGAGTTTGGTGGCTGGCTTTGCTGTGTTCTCAGTCTTAGGATTCATGGCCCAAGAGCAGGGCGTCCCCATTGCAGAGGTGGCAGAATCAGGTAATGAAACATTTCATGAAAACACTGGACGGAAGAGGATTGTAAGGATAATGAAATACTGCAGAGACTGTATTCAAGTAATGACTAAGAATATTTACTGCTCAAAATCTGATCTTGAACTGTCTCTGACAGGACCAGGACTAGCATTCATAGCTTATCCACAAGCAGTAGCTATGATGCCTCTTCCTCAGCTGTGGGCTGTCTGTTTCTTCATCATGATAATTTTGCTGGGCCTAGATACGCAGGTGAGCTAAAAGTGACAAATAAGTGGTAACAGCAAAATTTGTGGTGATTTGCATTTCAAGATATTACGAAATAAAATTAATGAATGCTTCTTTAATATACAACAGGGTCATTAACTGCAAACATTGTATTTAGAGTATTTTCAGGCTTATGGCAGCACCAGAATCATCCCAGATGTGTTAGTGTGTTGAAGGCTAGTTCAACCAACAATGAAAATGATGTCATCATTTACTCACCCTCATGTTGTTCCATACCTAACCTTTCCTTTAAAGTTTGTTTCAATGGAAGCCATCATAACATCTGTGATGGACCTGTTCCCTACGATTCTACGCAGAGAAGGACGGCGAGAAATCTTCATCCTGCTATTGTGTCTCGTATGCTTCTTGGGACAATTCATCATGATTACTGAGGTCAGAAGAAACTGTTTAGTTTGAGGAGAGTAAAATGAACAAAATTCCAGTTCCCTCTGGAATTAATAAAGTATCTATCTATCTATCTATCTATCTCTCTGTCTGTGTGTGCATCAAACTAAAAAATGGACTGAAGGCATAGGTACAAAGGTATAAAGCACAATGTTAATTTGTGTTTTATGTTACTGACACCTGCCCTGGTTGTAATGTTGTATTGTGACCTGCAGGGGGGGATGTATGTATTCCAGTTGTTTGACTATTATGCCTGTAATGGAGCGTGTGTACTGTTCCTGTCTATTTTCCAGTCTTTGGCAATGGGTTGGATTTTTGGTAAGACGCAAACAAACAACAACCATAACACGATAAAGCCAGCAGACTTCATTGTCAATGCTGGAAAGCCAATGAAGCTAAATCTTCTCCTACACCACAGGGGCTGAGAGAATGTTTGATATCATTGAAGACATGACAAGCTCACGACCCAATTACATATTCATGCTGTGCTGGAAATACCTGACTCCTCTGGTATCTTTGGTGAGGTATCTTTGCATTATTTGACTGTTTTGTCCTATAATTTAAAAGATTTGATTGTGAACATCTGAAGCATTTCTTAACCATAAACACGCTGAATTGAGTGTTTGTTATCCTTTTTGTTTTTGCATTCTTTTTCGCAATTTGTCCCTCTCTTCTGTCCATTCTCAGGTGTCTTTTGTCTGTTCTATGGTGGAGTATACACCCCTCACTTTTAACCGCTGGTATGTGTACCCGGACTGGGCGTATACACTAGGCTGGTTACTGGCCCTGTCCTCCATTATACTGGTGCCTGGATGGGCACTGGGTCAACTGTTTGCTGGGAAAGGGAGTCTGAAACAGGTCAGGAGGAAAACATTTTATAAGATAACCAAGGCAAGATAAATGCTAATCTATATAACTAACCAAGAGAATATGTCTAATACACTTTGAAGTTGTAATACTACCTAACTGTTCTTTTCTTGTGTGTCTTGACAGCGTTGGCGTCACCTATGTAGACCTGATCCAGAGCTTCATCTCACCTCTAAGCAAAGAGCTGAATTGAAGGAAACTCCCTTTACCACAGAGATGGAAGACTTTGTTAGGACAAACATAGATTAAATTTAAATTTTCTTCAAACATAGAAGAAAATTAACATTAAAATAAATAATATATTTCATAGTCAATGTTTTCATTACTATTCAAATAAATAGCCATGAAATATACTTTATCAACAGAAACAGAAACAAGGTCTAAAATTCATTCCCTCATCTCTTCCAACAGATAAGCCTATTTGCTTAATTAAAGGGGTCATATGGTGTTGCTAAAAAGAACATTATTTTGTTTATTTGGTGTGATGCAATGTGTTTATTGTTAAAAAAAAGCGAAGTGTGCTCTGATTGACCCGCTATCCAGTGCACCGTGATTGGCTGAATACCACAAGCATGTGGCAGAAATGTTACGCCCCTTACCATAATGTGATGCTGTATCCCAGTGCTTGTGACAACCAAAACAATATACACATTACAAACGAGGGATTTGTTGCATCCAGTGGAGACATCTGTAGTATCTGTACTTTACTTAAAGGTGCTCTATGCGATGTTGCAGGATTTTAGCTCGATTTCATTTTTATCTTAAACTGTATGCACAACCCCTCTATCCTCTTGCTGTCTGCCCTCTGAATACATTGGGAAAAAACTCGGTCTCGAAAGACAACACAGAGGCTGCAATACCGAAACTAA
>JAUMHR010000075.1:5062978-5076462 GCA_032361145.1 Enteromius fasciolatus | reverse complement strand
ATTCGGACATACTACTCGCCTCGCATGCTGTTTTTCGCATACTATATAGTAGGGAAGTAAGCGATTTCGGACGCAGCGACACACATTACGCATTTCTCCATTTCAGCACACACTCGTTTTACACGTATTTGGCGCCATCTATTGTTGTGGGTGTATTATTGACAGTCTAGACCGTGGTTTTAAATACATATATATATATATATATGAAAATTTTTAGTAATAATTTGTAATATTGATTTATATAGGCTAAGCAAAGTAAAATGTTCCATATAGACGATAATAGCAGTATATTTTGGACAAATATGGGTGTTTTGCGAACAATGTGTAAAAACAGTTGAGGGAAATGGGTAATTATTTCTTTACCACACTGAGCCTGTGATCTTTCCCATTTCCCAAACTTCTTTTCTGCTCATTCTCAGGTGTCTTTTGTTTATTCTATGGTGGCGTACAAACCCCTCACTTTTAACCGCTGGTATGTGTACCCGGGCTGGGCGTATGCGCTAGGCTGGTTACTGGCCCTGTCTTCCATTTTCATGGTGCCTGGATGGGCGCTAGGCCGAATGTGTGCTGGGAAAGGAAGCCTGAAACAGGTGAGGATGAGGTTACATTCATCCATTACATCAATGCATCTTTAGTCCAAAGCTATTTGCATTGCATTTGAGGTATTAATCAGTTCATGCATTTTCCTGTATTCAAAGCAAGCTAAAAACACTTGAACAAAAAGAAATCTACCTTAAATTCTAATGTTGTTTATTTTTGTGTTTCTTGATAGCGTTGGCACCTTTTGTCTATTCCTGACACAAACCTTCCTCTCACCTGTAAGCAAAGAGCTAAAATCCAGGAAGAAACTTTCACCACAGAGGTGGAAGACTTAGTCAGCACAAACACAAATTAAAACCTTACAAAATATACTTGTGTTGAGAACATACAATCGTTTAACAAACAGAGATATTCTGGGGGTCTGGGGTTATATTCAGCATGGAATATAGTTATTTTATTACAGTTGTGATGTTTGAAACCAACACTGCTAATGTTATAGCTACCGAGATGAGATACATAGACCAGATGACCATTTGGCAACATATATCTTTGAATTGAGCTTGCCAAATTATCATTCACCAAATAAATTCAATACTTAATTTTAACATGATTCAGCGGCTTGTGTAGTTTCCTTTCAGTCTGACCAGGTGTGCATAACTTCCTCCTGCATGATTTATTATGTGGAGACCAGGGTATGGTTGATGCACTGTACATAAAAATAATTAAAGTGCATGTTTAAGCAAATGAAGAAAAGTAAACAAAGCTTTATAGCTAAATCTGTCTGTTGTTATATTCTGTGCTATGGTGACCCTTGAGAGTTGCCTTGGAAACAGTTCACAGGATTCAAACACTTCAAACTGTGTTTGAAGAAAAGAGACATGAAGAGCAGTTGAGGAGAAGACAAGCTATTCAAGACAAAATTATATTTTTAAACAAAATATTTTGCCATTCTCTTTCCATAGTGATGCTTTTTAAAATCATAGGTCCTACAGTAAGTCTAGTAGAATGTCAATAGATTCATCATGTTAACTGCTCGTGCAGATACAACAGCTTTAGACTATTAATGCAAGTTAAATGCACGGTATTTTATCTAAGACCACAACAACTGATGCTCTTCATGCAGAAAAAAAATTAATATGATCCTGAAAACTCAGGCAGCTCTGTCTCTGTTCAAAAAAGGACCAGGCAGGATCACAGCAGGACCAAATGTATTCGTTTTCAATAAATGTGGCATTAAATGTATGTACAAACAAACCAAAGATCTTTTAATGAAGCTTTTTATTTGCATCTGCATGTAGTGTAGTAGTGTAACCTTTGTGGTGATGCAGTCTATAGCGTATCATACACTTAAACACACACTTTCATCTTCTGTTTGATATCACTTGCGTAAAAATATAGCAAACATTCTTAAAATGCATTATAAATGCATTACATACTGTACTTCTTGTGCTGCTACATGGGCAGATATTGACCAAATATTCATTCATTTCAAACACAAACTCATTATTCGCTTCACCAGGCTATCAAACAGACACACACACACACACACACACAGCTCATAACATCCCTCCTGTACTGCAATTTATTAGGAGTTAAGATCATTGCTGTGTACAAATCACACTATCAATATCTATAAAAAAAGAAATATAAAGTCACAAAGAAGAGCTCTAAACAATCTTACCCAAGTGGAATCTGCAGACCTTTCCTAATTTTCAGAGGGAGAAATATCCGAAAATCTGCTCTACTGAAACATAAAACTTGTTAACCTATAAAGTACTAAACTCTGAAAGCCTAATCAAATTAGCTCAAATATTTCATAAACTAATAAGCAATGGAGATGTGCACTATTTTGTGAGTGACGAAAGTCTCTGTGTGGGTCTGACGGGTTCTTTAGACACAAACCAATTCGTATACACCTTCCATTACTAAAAAATACTAAATAAAAGAAAATATACCACAACAACAAAAAAATAATACATTAGTGCCATGTCAAGACTCCAGAGTATCAAAAAATGTGCCAAAAAGCTTGGTGCTTTAGTAGAGAATTGGAAAAGAAACGTAAATGTGTTGCAGAATACATTAAGGCTGGCACAAAACACTTAACGCAAAAAAAAAAACCTCACAAAGACATCATGATCTGTGATCAAATGAATAGGAAATACAACTCATTTAAACACTCCAATCTGACCCTTCATCTCAGCCAATTCAAAAGGCTTGAGTAGTGGGTGTCTTGGTCCATGGTCAAAGATGGAGACATCAAGCAAGCAGATCAATGCAATGAGATTAATGAAGTGCGCGCTGCATAGAAGAACAAAAGCTCCATGGACTTTAGCAAGATCACCACGGTAATAATTCGTACAGTTCTTACTGTTTTTGCATGTGTGGACTTTTCGAGACCTTCATCCACCATCCTTCTTTTCTTTAAGCGACAAGGCCTCACAGAGGAGAACTCGTCCCTAATTACTACCACATTTTTCCAAAATGCCATTCCCAGTCATGTCCATCAGAAACGCTACATGCTACACACTATTATCCAACTAGTTTCTAATATAGATCAACATAAAGTCAGAAACAGGTTATCATTTTTGAATACTCTGTGATCAAATATGCATGAAGTCTTGCTATCAAAAACATTTTCAAATGGCCATTGAAAACCTGAAGTTGCCTCTTGATTCCATTATGGGGCAGGATAGCTGATGGAGATAGATGAGAGGCAGTCTGTAGCATGTGCTGTATAGCTCTCATCAGACACTTTGGGTGATTGCTGATGCGGATGAGTAGAAATGTGACAGACGAGAAGATGGCACACAGCGCTGTCAAAGACACTGTCCTTGAGCACAGCCCTGAGTGAATATTGGGGCAATGATTGTATCTCTAAAATCATGTTTGAGATGTTCGAGAAAGTCTCTGAGCTGTAAAGGCCCAGTGCTCAGGGTTACTGTGAGCAGTCTAAAGCAGGTTTCCATGCGTAGAGCTGTCTGGAGGCATTATAGGATCATCTGGTGGACACATGGTTCCTCTATGGGCTCTGATTTGCTCAGAAGTGGCGGTGTTATTACTGATAAACTCATATTGACCGGCTGATTGCCATTCTGTGTCTGGATCTGGAGCTAGAAGAGGAGATGGGGGCGCCACCTCTTCAGTGCCATTAAGTCCATATCTGTACACCACAGGTGGATCAGGTTTGGTGCTGGTGGCCGCCTCGACTTCTACTTTTGATTGAGATCCTCCATTGCTGCTGTCTGTAGGTAGGCACTTGAGGCTGGGATAGTGTCCAGACTCAGCCATGACCTGTTGGAGCTTCTCCCAGGCAGCTGGAGCATCAGCGCCTGCTTGGGCAGCCTGGAAAAGCAGTTGGGCATGTTGGCGGAGCTGGGCTATGTCTCGTTCGGTGGCCGTGTTTTGCCTCAGCAGATCCTGCGTCCTTAAGGTGATGTCTAGTAGTCCCAGCTGGCTCAGAATCTCAACTGTGTTGAGGAAACGGCGATGCCGTGCTGCCCCTTTGAGGTTGTTTGAACCTTTGCCAGAGCCACTATTCGCTTCTGGGCAATGCTTATGGGGCTCTTTTCTGCCTTGGATGAGGTCATTGGAAGAGGGTGGGGAAAGCGTCTGAGTGCTTGAGATGGACGGAGAGCTCACGTTGAGGGAAGCAGAGGGACTAGATGGGCGGCATGGGCTCTGGTGCTGGTGAGAGCCAGAAAGTGTCTCACGGCCTGCAGACAGAGAATGTGAGAGGGAATGAGACTGCAACAGCAAGTTGTTTTCTGGCTTTTTGTGCAGATGCTGCTTGGCCGCTTGCGTGGTTGTGGACACCTCGTCTCTTTTCCCCTCAGTGCATACTCTCTTACTCAGTCTGTGCTCCTCTGTGTTATTTCCTCTACTGGCTGTTGGTTTCTCTGGGGTTTTCTTACTCGGGTGAGGTGCTATTCGAGGGTAGGAGTTTAAGATGGGGAGGTAAGTGTTTTTGCTCTTCTTTACACCCTTGCTTTCGGATCTCTGTCGCTGAGGTTTGAGGATGTGCGATGGGGCTCTTTGATTGATACCAGGCTGTTGTAGCAAGAGGACATGGGTGGGACCTTGACTGCTTGTAGCACCTCCATCCCATGAAAGAGATGAAGGAAGGATGTGGTCCTGACCAGACTGCCCAGGCTTGGGAGAAAAAAAAAGAGAAGAGACAGAATTCCTTCTTGTACAGTGCAGTTTAACGTCAAGAAATCAAAAGTACATGGTTTGCCTTTGTAGCACATTTCGCGACAATGTCTTATTTGATATATTGTTTTCTTTGTGACTCACTTTCACTCTATTCATCACACCACGTGTTTCACCGCCACACATCAATTCTGCTTCCTTTATACATTTTTATACCTCTGCCCAATTCATTTTATCTTTGGATCTGGTTTAAAATGCCCCTATTATGGGTTTCGAGAGTCCCCAAAAACAGGTTGACCTGCACGCAAGGTCAAAAAACACTTTGACTTCCAAACAATTTGCTCAACGATTCATTTTTCCAAATCTTTGCATGAGTGATTGCTTTAATCTGTGGTGATTGCTTTGACTGGTCTCAGTAACATTTTATCATTCCTGTAATACCTTTGTAAGTGCAGTGCTGCTTCGTGTTACCAAGGAAACCACTATTTTACCGCTACAAAAGTGGCAGCTAGTGGCAAAAAACCTCCATACCAATGCAAAAATCAGGTTTTCCCAGGTCTGACATGGAGTAGTAAATATGCTAACGTTACAGGTTGACCTCAACATGAAACGTCTTTGGGTTAATTTTAAAAACAACTTGTTTAAAAGATTCAAAGCCGACTCTCTCTTATGAGAGACTTCATACATGGCACACTTTCAGATTTAAAACTTCGCAAAATGTTTTCCTTCACTGTGAGCTGTGTTACACACTGCATTGAAAGGTAATTTAAAAAAAAAATCCATAATAGGAGCACTTTAAAATATAATGGGCTACCTTGTTATCAACATACAACAAAAAGGAAACTTGGCTGTCTCAGGATTGACTCACCTGCTTCAACACCACATTCTTAATAATGAATATAGGGGTGAGTTCAGGCGTCCCGGACACCAGAATATGATTTCCCTGCAGGGGATCCTGCTTCACCCCACCCAAACCCTTGCGGGCCTGGGGCTCATTCACACTGCTCTGCTGGTCATCTGCATCAGTCTGCAATGAGTCTGAGCCAGTGTCTGAGAAAGAAACAGGGCAGTAGGAGGAGAAAGAGCATTGGATGGAACAGAAAAAAAGAGATGAAATGGCAAAAGAATGGATAGGAAACAAAAAAAAAAAAAAAAAGAAATACAAGAGCGAGAGGGGTGGGCAGACTCAATCGAAGGACCATTCAATGCCGAAACCTTAAAGGTTTGGCACGGATGTTACATAAGCTTCATAAAACTACATTTTATGGTCAGATGTACACTTAAACTGCAAGCATATTGCCAATAAATATCCTTATACTAACAGATGAATAATGCAAATCTAAGGACTCCGATCAACATGCCACTGTCATAAAATGCAACCAGGAAAAGTTTTTTTTTTCATTTGATGTGATCTAATGAACACCTTTGGGATTAACTGAAATGCTTCCTATTTCAACGCAAGTTCAATACAACGTTAACCTCGTCCCTTAAAACTGGTACTTCTGCTTACAATATTGTTCATGTCACATTTCCTAAATCAGATCATTTGTCGATGCAGTCAGTAACGTAGCAGATTGAAAAGTTAGTATCCTTCTGCAGTCCAATAGACGGCAGTGCGGTGGTGGCTTGAGTCTCTTGAATTGTGATTTTATGCTATATTGTCAACTAGTTGGTGGCACTCTATTCTATAATGTAAACAAACAAATTGAACTATGAGCTTATTTTATTAATATGCTACATTAGTGTCCTATGATTTCCATATAGACGGAACTGTGGAATCTAGTCATAAAAATGGAAATTACAGAAATGAAGGTTAGAAAGCTCTCAGATTTCATCAGAAAAAAGGGCTTATGGGTTTGGAACGACATGAGCGTGACATCATCCAAAATGATGTCACACAGACAAGCAAGGACCGTCCTGCAACAAGGACGACCAAAGTATACTTACTAGATGGTAATGCATACGTGTCAAACTTGTCCCTCCGCACTTCACTTTGAAAGCTGTGAGGAATTATACCCGGACCCTATTGTATTACTCCCACCACTGGTGTAGAATTATCCTTCTTGTATATATTTTGTATGGATTTTCTTTAAAGAGAATTCGCTACTGGAGTCCTTCCAGACGCCAGATCTTTTGACTTTTTGAGCAAACTGTATTGTTTGTTATAAAAGTAAAAAAACATAGTGTGAACTGAGTCTCTTAGCTAGTGAATGTAACAGTAGGACTGTCAATCAATACTCACCCGAGTAACCAGAGTCTTTCTCAGAGCAGCGCGAGTCAAGTCCATTTGTTTCCTGTTCAGTGTGTGCTCTTGCTCTAGAGGCCAAAAGAGCGGCACTGTTGCTTTTGTCTTTAGAATTTTTACTTGCTGGACGGGAGGTGTGTTCCCTCTCCCCTACACACCCTTGGGAATCTCCTCTTGGTTCCTTGGGCATCCCTTGCCCTAAAAGCAGAGAGATATAGCTGGGCAGACAGTGGCCTCATGCACACTATATTTACCCTTTTCTAAAAGGGCGCATGGGGCTAGTTCTCAAGGTCCCTGTATACAAATATGTTTGACCAGTAGCACTGATAAACTGAAGAGTTTAATTGCAAAATACTATATTTAATGCCAAGAAAGGGTGAACATTGAAATTATCATTAAATATTTGGGGGAATATATATATTTTTTAATTTAGGTAAGTAATATTAACAAATCCAAGTAAAAAAAGTTATTGTATATTAGAATACTTATTCTAAAAAGAAATGCATGTAAATTCAAAACACAAGGCACACATCGTCACTAGTTGTTTTTTTGGAATGAGTCAAGATTTTTCTGTCGTGAGAATTACAGTGTATTCAGAGCTACTGTACAAATAAATGACTGTATGACACTAAGTGAACAAACCATGTCTGAACATTAAGTTTATTTATGTACACACTGAAATCACTTCTAATACACAATTGTTTGTTGCCATCCTATGCTTTTATGCTTGGATTAAATGTGCTTGCTGCTGACAGATGCCGATAAATCCTGCCATCATTGCTTATGAACACTCATGAACTTTCAAACTTTTGCCATGTGATCTTTTTTATCAATTTAAATATTATTTAATTGTGCTTTGTAATGCTATTATGTTTAATAAAAGCAATAAGCCACAAGATCCCATATGCTACAGTGATTTTAGCCCCTCGTTTTTCTTTTTTCTTTTTTTTTCTTCAGTCAACAACAACTTTTTCTAAATTGTAAAGTCGCAAAGAAGCTTTTATTTTCTCCTTATTGTATCTCATGTCTCCAAATATATTACACTGTCAGCTGTTCTTGGAATATAAGTACAAATAAAGTATAGTGAGCACACTATGCTCGACGCAAAAAAGTCTCACCAAATATTTCCTAGACCAGCTCTTGGTATTATCCTGCCAGGAGGGAGGTTATTTATTTAGACACAAACTTACACACACACTCGGAGCCCTCCCTTCCTTGACTGTTATGTAATACTACAACAACAGCCGAGCTCAGTCTCCACTTCCTCCTGTTCACACCACATTTACCGTCAAAATTAAGTGATATACCAAACTTTACTTACAAATAAAGATAAATCTAACGATATCCCGTCAGACAGATGACACATGAGCGCAAACGGGCAAATATAAGCAGTTACTGAGCACAAGACAGCGTTTGCTCGCAGGGTAAGTCAAATTTAAATATCACATCAACATTGCCTACCTTAGTTATATACAACACTGATCCGGGTACCACTGTTCGGCTCTTTTCCGTCCAGGGGAGCACACACTCCTAACTACCTGTCCAGGGGCAATCTGCACCTCCCGTCATCTCGCCGACAAGGATGACCACCCAGCGTGACCGAGCCACATTACCTTTGCTTGTACTTTCTCTGATCGTTTCCAGCTCGGGTTGCTCAGCCTCCTCCAGCCCCTACTTCAAAACTGCAGACTGACAACTCCACCTGCAGCAAGCCCCGCCCCCGCGCCCGGCCCTTGCCCATTTACGTGGTTGGAACGCCGCCGGACCAATAGCGGTGAAGGGATTCCACGTAATCCCGCCCCAAACACGAGTGACGCAAGGGAATAAGTGGCATGGCCAATCCTGTGATCAGGCACGTGGAGAGGAGGAACGAGACGGTATGACAGGACGCGACTGAACGGACACGAAACATAACAAGAGGAGTGGCGAAGAAACCAGGCGTTCGTGTGACTTCATTTGGATGTCCATGTGTTAGCCGTTTTGCAATCCTGACCGCTATCTGTTGAGTCAAATACAGAAAGCATATGTCCAGTTAAGACTTATCGCTGCAGGTCAAAGTGTCATATTACATCTGTTATGTTTAATGTCGGTGTCAGTCAAATCACAAAGGACTGTCAGATTTGATGATGAACCAAAGACAAAGGAGAGGGGAGACCAAAAGGTCTTCGATTTGAACCCCAAAAGACCATCAACCTTGTACTGAGCAGAAGTGTCAGCTTTGGCCACATAAATTACTGCTTTCAACCAGGGGCTTCGTGCCAAATCAGTTAACAACAATATATTAATCATATTAATAATTAATATATACCCCTCACAAAGGGCCAGTGTTACTCAGTGTCACTTTTACCCTCTGACGCTCCTGCTTGCAGTGTAATAATTATTATATTTAGTTTGGGGGGTTGCCATTAAGTGTTTTGTTATCTTTATTGCACGTGTTTAATAATGATATTTGCTTAATCTGATTCAAACAACGTAGGCTAATCAAAATGTACATTAATTCTACAAAGATTTTACATTAACAGTTAAGCATAATCATGTAGATATAGATAGATATAGCAACAATATCCATAGCAACAGGCTGTCTGGTTGTTGCTGCCAAGAACCAATACAGTGTCATATTTTTTTAACTTTTGACTATCATTTATGAGTTTATATATATTCCTAAACAACATTTCAGCAATTAAAAATGCATAAGTGGGGCATGGAACTGATGAATATGTTGAGTGCAAAGTGTGAAACATAGTGGCAGTCATTGAAATATTAGGGAAATACATAGGGATTCAGACTAAACTATGGAGCAAAACTCTGGAAAAATCATCGCAGCGCTTCGCTCCGTGAAATCTCTCACACGCGCCTGTGAAATGTGCCAGCGCTCGCGAGGTCAGCTGTTCTACTACAGCGCCACGTGGTTCTCGCAACGCGGAATGACGCAGCGCGCTCCCGCCAGCCAATCGCCAGCTCGGGTGTGCGCGGACATGTGAGGAGAAAAGCAGAGGAGCCGCACGCACATGTTCGGTACTGTGCACAGACGCCGAGTCAAAAATTGCTCTTTTCTGGTGACGTTATAAACGTAGAAATACATATGGAGTGGAGTTGCCAAGTCCGTATTTTCTGTGGCCCTTTTTTCATATTGCTATAATTGATTTAGGCGTGTCATGTATCGTTTGTAATACTCCCACAACTCAGAAGAATGTAGAATGCAAAATAACGCTCCATTTAATCCAACATCAGCATATAGATTTGACAACCTTACACAAAGCCCCTGCTGAGAGAGTGTCATGTGACAAGTGGAGTGCATTAAAACGTGCGAGAGGACAAAAAAAAAAAAAAAAAAAAAAATTGCATCTGAGGAAAGGAATAGAATTTCAACTGCAGTTTAGTGAAGCAGACAGATCATTTTTTATTTTTCACAATCTTAAAACATACTTGGACATCACAAATCTGCAAAAACACTTAAAAACAGTAAATGTTTCAAAGTGCTTTAATTTCATAAGACACCATATTCCAGTACACAATTTTTTTCACCATAGCATTGTTAAACATTTAAAAGTTACAAAAGACATAAATACACTTTTCTTTTTCCATTTTACGTCAATGACTTAAGACTACTATAAAAAGATACAGAAAACAATCCAGTACAAAAGAGTAACCAGCTCTCCAACAGAGGCATTTTGAGGTTCACTGATGTCCAGTGAAACAATCCTCTTGACTGGTCGGATTTAGCATTTCTTCCCCTCTCTAGAGTAGCAGTGCTACTGCAGCCCCATTTGGCCTTCTCACTGGTGTTGAGAGAGCACGTCATGTCTGAGGGCACGACAAACCCAGTAGGCCAGGGGCGGCTTTCAGCGCAGGGTGCATGCTGATATGAAGGGTTTGTATAGTGGAGAACTTGATGAAAGTGGCACGGGTCTCACGAGCATGTGCTCTCGCTGCTGCCATGGCCATGATCTGCATTATACTAAGAAGAGTTGCTTCACTGCATCAGAGATAGTGGAATAAAAAGAAGATTGAGCCATTTCAAAATCAACTTCATTTCTGCTTTTTAAACTACAGTTTTAAGAAGCTTAAAATAATAACCTTTGGGTTATCTTAAATCAATACTCTTCAATATCAAATAAGTGCAGCCATGATGCATTTAAACGAAATGTGAACTTTGACAAGAAATAAGCAACACTTCTTGAGAGCTTGTTCTGACCTTCCTATGTGGATACTAGAGGCAATGCACCAGGCCATCTCTCCTTCAGGAGAGGGAGCTTCCTGCAGGATCCTGCGGGCCAGACGGAGGGCAGCACCTGCCAGCTGAGCGGGCAAATACACCACACACTGCCCCTCCAACAAAGCCAGCTCCAACAGGTATCTTGCCATCCAGACCACCTGAAGAGACAATTCAAGACTATAAATACCACACATCAAGGGTTGTCCAAACGCAGTCCTGGAGGGCCGGTGTCCTGCAGAGTTTAGCTCCTACCCTAATTAAACACACCTGAAGCAGCGAATCAAGCTCTTACTAGGCATGTTAGAAACTTCCATGCAGGCGTGTTGAGACAAGTTGTAGCTAAACTCGGACACTGACCCTTCATGAGTTTGGACAGCCCTAAAGTATACACAAGGGAAGTGAATTGACCTTGTCACTGCAGTGTGCGACGGAAGCGGAGATGAGAAGAAAATGAAGAGGGGGACAGTGATAGAGATCAAACTTCAGCGCAGTTAAAACCCTCCTCTCCATTCGCAGCAGTTGTTTCTTACTGTAGGCGTTTTCCATCAGATAACAGAGCTCTGACACCTGACAGACATTACCATGTTAAGAGTGTCAAGTTTCCATTCAACATTGGTTTAAATACTCAGGTACCTCTGGTAACAGGCATTCCTCTTTTTTAGCTGCCAGAAAGAGGCAAACCACACCCACTAACTGCAGGCCAGAGATGGACACTTTGATGAGCCTTAGAACTCGATTCAACAGGTGTACCGCCAGATACAGCGTTTCCTCTGAGAACTGGAACACTTCCTGAGGTCAAATCAATAAATAAAAGGTCACTCAAAGAAACAGCATTTAAATTAAAAAAATATATATTATACACATTTCAGCATAATATACACTACTATGGTCAAAAGTTAGTAATTAAGATTTTAAAACCGAAATGCATTAGTATATATAACTTGGCTTACTCTTTATTCATAGCCACTTACAACCAGAAGAGAAAAACGGGTCACAATTACTAATCTAAAAAATAAAATAAAATAATAAATAAAATTGCAATTACATGGACTTGAATTAGCCAGTCCACCAAGATCGCTCTCGTCGTGTCACTGAAATGCTTGGGCAGGTCAGCGTTTGGGAGAGTGCATAGTAGCTGACTTCTCTGCAAACAGAGGAGAAACAACCACAATGATGGTGAGAAAAGGAGAAAAACAGTACTTTGCATGTCATCCTTACCATCATGTCTGAAAAGATGTCCCATGCGTAGGTCTTGTCATAGAGGAGCCCAAGCTTACTGATGGCTACTTCCACTTCTCTGCGCAGAAGCTCTGGCATCAGTTCTCGCAGACTAGGTGGACCTGGCAACCTGTTCAGATACTTCAGCAAAGCCTCCTCTTCATAGACATCTAGGATTGTTGCAAAAGAATAAACTCCGGTAACACGGTTTCGTTAATCCACTTCACACATTCTACTAACAGTAACCAACTTTAAAACTACTAGTCAACCAGCAGTCATTAGAGTATTAGTAGAGAGTATGTTGTGAACCCATCACACCACCTTACAGAGTAGAAGTTAAACTTTAGGAAACATCGTTTGTGCTATAGGCATAAATTGAGCATTAATTGAAGAAAAAAAAAGTCAGGGAAGAATCTTAAATTGCAGGGACCCAAGTTACATTTGGGGACCAGAATACAGATTGCTGGAGCATTGACGTCAAACCCTGAAGACTAATTTACCATTGGTTCCCTTGAGACTTTCCTGTTTTTTTTTTTTAATTTTCT
Organism: Enteromius fasciolatus; assembly: GCA_032361145.1. Classification (NCBI taxonomy): domain Eukaryota; kingdom Metazoa; phylum Chordata; class Actinopteri; order Cypriniformes; family Cyprinidae; genus Enteromius; species Enteromius fasciolatus. The sequence continues at coordinate 5,063,549 of JAUMHR010000075.1, read as the reverse complement.
CATTTTTAAATCAAGAAAAACCCATATGAAAATCTCAAAGGAATCCATAGCTACAGCACTATTATAACTATACCCAGCAACACCATAGTGGTGGTAAGATTTACAAAGGTAAAAACACATCTAGTTGCAGTCATTGCATAAGCATTAACTAAACATCTAGCACATTGCCTGAAATATTGTAGTAGCGCAGTTAGAATACAGTAACTTGGGTTACACTTAAATATACTTTGAGAATGATGTCCCAAATGGACGACTCGAGCAGCGCCGCCATCTCTGGTTACCTGAAGGTCCTGACTCATCCTGTGGAGCGTAGTCCATAATGATCCCATCCTCTGCGGATATGGGAACCCTTCGAGCCTTAGGGAAAAACAGAAACGCGATCACTTGACGGCAAAATTTTGAAAGCATTTGTAGAACCACCTGTCTAATGGGCTAATTTTTTATACATTTACAAATGGCAGCAACCATCACACCATGGCACGTATTGACATAAGAGCAGCAGTTACCCATCGACTCTCCTGTGTGGGCTTGTAGTGTTGCCCAGGGCCCACCTCCTCTCCTTCAGCAAACA
>JAUMHR010000075.1:5019778-5030174 GCA_032361145.1 Enteromius fasciolatus | reverse complement strand
TTTTAACGGTCGAGTAGTACGTTTGGTTTTAAATGTAGTACCTACTTCGCAGTATGCGATTTCGGACGCAGCATCAGAGTACATAGAAAGCTGGGTGCTGGAGTGCCATCCAGGCCTGAGCTGGCACCTCCAGCTTACTGTGACACTTAGGTTGTCATTAACATCTCTTTATACGTTTGACTGAGGTAAAAGGGAACTTATGACATGACAGGTATGTGAATAAATAATTACTGAATTTTCGGATGAACTAAGGTGTTTATTTTGTAACTAAATCTGGTGAATTCATGAGGTGTCAATGCCATGTTGTATAACAGGCCAAAATAAGCCAGACAGAACATTACACAACTTCTTATAATGTTTTTTAATCTAATCCTGCAAATGCAGAAGAAAACATATCATGTGTCCATTTTGATCAGTGTCATAAGTGGCTTTTTATGCATCCACAGTTTTGCTAAGAGAGGGGATCAAGGGGGATCCATAATGTAAAAGAGGTATTTTCTGGGTCTCCACCTGAAGCCAAACCACAGAAAAGAGCTCATGTTTAATACCTTTTAATGCATTTAAACTTGTAGTGTTAGACTTGTAGTGTTAGTTGTCCCTAAGCCAGAACGCTGTCAGACATTGTCCTGTTTTACCTCTTCAGGAAGGGAGGGGGGCCACCCCTGATGGTGCTGGGAATCCAGATATAAATGATTAATTCAAGGGCAGTGAGTGATTTTTATTACTTTTTTTATTTGATAGTTTTGGTCAAATAAACAGTATAGACAGCAGTATATAAACTGCAGTCAAAAGATTGATATTTGGTTAAATTAGCAGCGCCGGGTGACCAAAATTGAGTGTGAATTCAACATCTAATGCCAATGCTAATTTGATGTCCAATGCTAACATCAGATAACATTGATATTTGATATTTTAAGGTTGATTAAAAGGTGGGATTAGCAGGGATGAAGACAAAATTCAACGTTAAATCAACATCAAATTGTAGTCAAATACGTACATCAACCCGATATTTATTCTCAACCAACATGTAATTTCTGTCCTACATTATATCCAATATTAGCCTGATGTTATACTGAAATTCTGTGCCTGCTGAGTTATAGCTCTCATATAACCATGACTTTTTGCTGTTTACCTTCACAAACATATCTATGTGTGTTTTTAGTGTGAAATTGTGTGTAATTAAAAGTGGAAGGAGGGACGGAGAGCATCATCTCATTTGCATTTATAGATACATGCAAAAATTACACTATAGAGTCGTTTTGGCAGAACATATAGATAAGGATAGATAGATAGATAGATAGATAGATAGATAGATAGATAGATAGATAGATAGATAGATAGATAGATAGATAGATAGAACCACCTACAAAGCTGTTACAGCTGGATTAAAGTAGGAGGGGTTTAATGTATTGCTTTCTGTCACTAAAGTGCCTCCCCATAAAATATGTTATGAAGAGGATTATGAAGGAAAGATGTTCATAGAACTGAGGAGTATCTCACACCAACAACGAGAGCAATATAAAGAAAATGATCAAGACAGAAAATGTTTATAGAGCACTTTGGTGCTTGTTTATGAAAGTTTTCAAGTACTTTAGCATTGCCCTTGACCTTGTAAGGCTTGGGAGGATCCATCTCCCCTGTAAGTCAGATAAGTGTTCAGGAGTTGAGAGTACAGGTTTGCATCTGTATGGTATTAGGGTGGGTGCTTTCAAAGAAAATAATCTACTTGACAAATTTGAAGCATATGAGTATGTTTCTTAGAAGACAAATGCACAATTATGTGCTATAATGCTATTGTATTCGTTCCAAATTTCCAGTATTTGGTTTCAAGAATGCCAGGTTTAACCCTCATAGGTCCACTATTTTTTAACACAGCCTAATGAAACTTCAGATCGTACCTGAAGGTTAGTCTAAGATAAACCTATTTGAGACTATAAGGGGCTTTAAATTAAATTATTATTATTATACTTTTAACTGTAAAAACATTAACTGTAAAATATGTCATGAAAAAATATGGCCAATTGCACTTTACATATCCTATTACTGTAGAAATAGGTATTATTTCCATTGTTATATAATTGTATTATTTCAGTAATAATAAAAGCCAGATATGTAAATTTTTTGGCCAACATGTTTAAAAATATCCTGGCTCTTTACAAATAAAATGTAGCTTCCTTAATGTTGTATGAAGGCTGAAGGGGGTTCAGCAAAGAAACTTAATCATATTTGGGGTCCCTGGCATGAAACGTCTATGATTACTGAAAAGTATCTTATGAAAGTTAAAGACACTAAACTGCAGTTTTGATTTTCAGGAGGGGAAAATTCCAGTAGCATGAAACTTTAAAGAATGTCAGAACATAATTTCAGCATTCTAGCTGGAAAGTTAAAGCATGTGTTGATAAAAGGCTCAACTATGACTAATATGAAATGTATTGCAATTTTGCAACATTTTCTACAAATTCTAAAATCCAAAATAAAATATGACACAAAATGGTTTCTTACCTGATCATTATTTTTGTCATCATATACCCATGATCCATGATTGTTTCATAATGTCTTTGACAGATTAACAATGCCCCCCCCCACCCCCCATTTAGTACAGGCTACAGTACATACATTTCTATAGGTTAACTCACATTGTGTTATAACCACTTAGAAATTAGCTATGACACATTTAAATGATTTACGTGACAAAGACCAATTTCCAGAAAGAAATATCAATATTTGACCCTGATACTGGAACGTATTGTAATAACAGTACTCTTTACTTGCATTGCTTGTCATTACTTTACTTTATACAGTTCAAGGATAATGTTAGTTTCACAACCACTTTAATATGTAGCAGATGAACAATGGGGGAAAATGAGTTAAAGATGTTGAAGGGAAAAAGTGTTACAACCATCCTCAGCCTCATCAGTGTTGATTCATGCTGTTTTTCAGTCTTATGTCAGTGAACCCACACTGACCAATCCTGAGAGTTCCAGAGATTCTATCTGCAGTCAGAGGAACAACATCACCCACCAACTCCTCACACCTATTAAATATATCATGCATCATTGTGTTTCAAAACCCTGCAGTACGCAGCAGAGATTAATAAAATATGCTATATTGCAAAATATATATAGACAGCAGACTGAGTTTGAAGGTCTAATTACATATATAATCTAAGCTTTTATCACAATACAAGTCATTTTTCATTGCTAACTAGATCCACCTGCTATCCACAGAGGAGCGTGTTGAACAACAAAAATAATTTACAGCTCAGCAAGAATGCGACTTCTAAATGAATCCAAGAGAGAAACGCATATGCTGCACATTTACTGTAACACCTTAACTAATACAGAAAGAATGGGGGCCCGAGTGAACCATTCCTTTAGAGTGTGAAAGGCTTTGATAGCAGCAGGTGACCAGTTTAGTTGATTTCTAGTTGATTTTGGCAAAGACAGTAATCCAGGAACGGGTAGAAGTCATCAACAGGTAATCCAAATAGCGAGACGCACCGAGACAGAAACACGGAAAAACACACTGGGTTGACAGTAAACACTGACACCTTAACAGTAATACAATGATCCGTCAATATGAGTTCAGCAGGGAGTTTCCTCAGGGCTCATGCTATGAACACTCATCGCCTCGCAGGCAGGATTGTTATTTTGTGTCAGAGACATTTCTGCGATCGCTGTACCAGGCAGGACGCCCCATAGACACTTATGTGCAGGATTTTATCACTGTTTCTCCCCACGGACGTCGATGAGGAAACTCTGAAAGGGTATTTTCTGTCCAGGTTAGATCGGGAGATTCTGCGCGATCTGCCCACGGAGGATGCCGATTGGCCGTTGGCCAAGCTTATTGACTTTGTCTTGGAGTTTTGTGGGTCCGTTGGAGAGGTGGAGGAGGATGCACGGACACACTGTAAACGCTGTGCCGCGAACGCGGAGAGGAACGCGTGGGCCGGCACTCGCTGCGCCATACGGCGGTCACCATTCCAGCCTGAGATGACCGCCGATCACGGGACGCCGCACAGAACCATCACTGCACCCAGGCCGTGCAAGATGGCAGTCAACCACGAAACTCCGCTCCACGTTATCTCAGCACCCAGACCTTCACACAAGCTGGCTGACAGCCACAAGACTCCACCTGACACTGCACCCGAGTCCTCAGACAAGAAGGTGGTCGTTTCTGTACCCCAGCACGCGGAGAGGAACACGTGGGCCGGCACTCGCTGCGCCATCCGGCGGGGACCGTTCCAGCCTGAGATGACCGCCGATCGCGGGACGCCGCACAGAAGCATCACTGCATGCAGGCCACACAAGATGGCCGTCGACCACGAAACTCCGCTCCACGTAATCTCAGCACCCAGACCTTCACACAAGCTGGCTGACAACCACGAGACTCCGCCCGACACTGCACCCGAGTCCTCAGACAAGACGGCGGTCGTTTCTGCACCCCAGCACCAGTCATCAGCTCCGAGAGAGGCCCAGACTCAGTCCTCTGTCACCATAGATGCCGCCCCTGTGCTCCCCGGCGTCATGGGATGTCCGGTCCCGATCACGAAAGGTCCTTCAGTGGCTGCACGAACCCTGGGAACGTCGACTTCGGTCATGGATTTCCCAGGGAATCTGCAGAAGGCTGCACAACCACCGTGTCGGGCCGGTCAGAGGTCTGACCTCTCCTTGCTTCTCTGTGCAGTCTGGTCCATGATACTACCCAGAGGGGCCTCACTGCCGCCTGATCCTCCCTGGTGGACGTCTCCCTCTCCTGGTCCGCCCGGAGGGGTGTCTCCTACACCTGGCCTGTCCTGGTGGGCAGCCTCTCTGCCATGTGCTCCGCCCAGGTGGCCGTCTCCTCCCCTCAAGTGGGCATCATCGCTGTCAGGTCCGCCCTAGTGGACGTTTCCACCGTCCACGCCGCCCAGATGAACTTCTCCACCATCTGCTCCGCTCTGGTGGGGCTCTTTGCCGTCTGATCTGCTCAAGGGGGCATCTCTGCAGTCTGCTCCACCCTGGTGGGCCTCTCCACCGTCTGATCTGCTCAAGTGGGCGTCACCACCGTCTGCTTCGCCCTGGTGGGCGTTTCCACCATCCAAGTCACTTAAGTGGACTTCTCCGCCATCTGCCCCGCCGTGGTGGGCAGTTCTTCCGGATCCCAAATCGGGAGCGTCTAGAATCCGCTCCTTAAGGGGGGATGTTTACGCCCAGCTGGAGCTATCAACTAAAGACTGTGTGTGATACTCCCGCTTTCTATGTACTCTGTGTTTTGTGTCTGTTTTCATGTCCGGACTCCATTTCCCAGTATGCACCTCTCCCCACAGCTGTTTCTAATTTGTTCATCATTCTATCAGTTTCACCTGTATATATACCAGTCTGTTTGTTTGTCTAGTCACGGTTCATTTACATTGTCACCCTGTTCCTGGTTTTCTCATTTGTGTTTATTTCCTATTGTCTTGTCTTTTTGGATTTCCCGTTCCCTTCTTCCTATGGACTCTGTTTGCTGGTAGGCCTAATTCGACCCTTGCCTGGATTATGTTTATGATTTTGTCTTTGCCTACGCTGTTTCTGTCTGCCCGTGCTTGATCCTATCTGTCTGACCCCGAGTGTTACATCCTTGAGTCATATTAACACTTTGTTTATGTGTTCTTCAGTTCCCGTGTTGTTGTTCTTTCTTTTTACTTTCACTTTTGCAGGCCCATCCCATTGGTCGATACAGCTCACCTGTGCTACCAGTTCCCATAACGTCGTTGATCAGTCTTCCAGTCAAATCATTGCCCGTTGCATAAAGCTGGAGGAAAGACGCCACTCGCGAGGGAGAGATGTACCTTGCTGTTGAATGCCGCTTTTTGTGCTATTGTAATTTGTTGTACCCTGGTTACTCCACTGTTTAGCGCTCCACTTAGATCACGTACCCTCTCCATCTGCTTGCCTCTCGCTTATTTTTCGTGTATCTCGAGGCTTGGAGAAGGGGACAGGTAAGAGGTCGCGCGACATACACTGTGCACACGCAGGGATTTACTTATGCATTAGAGACACCAGGTTAGAGGCGAGCTCCATCTTCTGTACTTTTTCTTTTACCTCTAGTTAGTATAGGTCAGGTAGTGCACTGCGTGTGCGAAGGTTTATTAATTTCGTGTTGTTTCTTTTTCTTTTTCCCCAGGCTAGGCAGGAAAGGGGATGTATGCAGGTTTTTTTCTTTGATTTGGATGCAGCCAGTGCCCCCTTCTCCATTTTGCCTCTGGTATTAGCCCATCTGTTTATAATCTTTACTTTATCACATTGTACATATTTGTAAATATCTTTTTGTCTATTCTTCCTATTTTTGTAATATCACGTATTGGATCACTAGTTACAATAAATTACCTGATTGCAGAAACATCCGTTTCAGACTTTTTCCTCTTCACAACAAGGGTTACATGCCTGTGTATGAGTGTTTCTCCCCAAAATCTTAATGTTACTCCCTTCTCCTCTAGACCGACCACTTGGGTCGTAACACCGAGCCTTTAATAAACTGTTGCATTTGAACTCGAACGCTTCACAGCCTTTTCATGACAACAAGTTTTGTTGTTAATTGGTAAAGAGTGTACATTGTAGAAGAAATCCCTTACATTCCTCCATTGATCCGTCATATTTGTCAGGGAAGGACAAACAGCGGCTGGATGTAGGCATGCTCACAATCGTACTGGCTCAAGGAGGCTCTGGCGTCACCGGGCTGGTAGCTGGTGATGGTAGTTGAACCGCTTGTAACTTCTTTACCAGTTCCTTGGTTACAGCGGTGAGTCTTTGGAGTTGTTGTTGGTGAGACAGCAACATGGTGGCCCGAGCAGTGAGTGCAGAGGTAAGCTGGAACACGGATGCTGTATTTGCAATAGTTCCACTTCCATCTTTCCAGAAAGTTTGTAATCAGGCTGTTTTGGGTCACCATTGACTTCCATAGTATTTTTTTCTACTATGGAAGTCAGTGGCGACTCAAAACAGCCTGCTAACAATTTTTTTTCAAAATATTTTCCTTTGTGTTGGCAGAACAAAGAAATTTGTACAGATTTGGAACTACTTGAGGGTAAGTAAATGATAAAATCATTTTCATTATTCTTCATTTCATTAAGAGCAAAATTAGTTCTTCCGATTTAGCAGACTTTAAGTATAACAGTTTTGCATATTAGAAGTACTTAGCGTGAAACAAATTAAATACATTTAAGTGGTGTTTTCACTAGGGTATATTGCTCAACATTGTAATTTTAAAACATTATTTGTACAGTAGGCTAGTTTTCAAACAGCTGAAGTAGGTTTGATTGTTTTTCGGCACATACACACACACACACACACAGATATCAATCTCCTCCCATAAGTTATTTTTCTTGTATGTTCCATGGACTAAAAACTGATTGCAAATCAGTAGTATAACATCACATTGCTGAGTTTCCCAACAGCACTTTACATGTGAGAAACTGGTGTTCTGAGATTAAATCTGCTTGTGATCAGTTGCCCATTTGTGTACTGAGACTTGTATTGCTCTAATCTTGAAATAGGGTTATTGAGAGACAGAAAACTGAAGAACTGTTTTAATAAAAAAAATGGCTTTTATTGTCACAAAAGAACAATATGTGTTTAATATTAATCCTTTAGCTGTTCTATAGCTTTTTAAGGTGTAATTACACATAGTACAGAGTAATAATTAATTACATGTACTTACTACTGTATATGATTAGGATTAGGGTTTGGATTACTTTTAAGTAGGCTAATTATGCATAAGTGTAACAAGGACACTGTAGAATAAAGTGTTATCCTTTTTTGTTACAGTCAAAACTTTAAAGTTTTTCTTTACAGAAAAATTTAAATAAATACAAGCCAACCATAAGAAAAGTACACTGCAGTAGAACAAAACAAGCCCCCAAATAATCTATATATTCAGCTGTTTGTCATCTGCAACCATTTCTGAAGAAGATTTACAAAACCATCATCAAACAATCAAAACAGAAAAAAAGGTTTTACCTAAAAACTCAAAAAATAATATCACGTGTTCTAACACTACCTGATTAGACGAGTTTGTGTTGAACTGGTCACTTTGTTCAGACTCTAATTGTATGACCCTGATTCTCCGGAGGGCGCTGACGCGTATATAAAAGCTCTAGCAGTCGCATTGGCGCGCACTGTCTGGATTTACACGGTGAGTGAGATCGGTTGGATTATAAACACTACCGAGGAGAAATGACAAACGCACAGGAAACGACCCGGCGCGACGTCACTGCTTCACACGCTGCTGCAGGTAAGTGCTGAATCAAATTTCAAAAATATAGTCCGTGTAGCGAAAGAAAGAAAGCATATTTGTGTAATAAGTACTTTAGTAAAAGGAACAGAGCACCTGCATTTAACTCGCACTTCTCATTTTTAGAATAAAATAAAATATGTTTCCAGTCGAAAGATTTGATCGATTATATTGCTGAATTTGATAAACATAGACTGACTTGTATTCAACTTAGGTAAAGTGAGTGGAAACTCAGGTAAAAATTGATTTGATTTGTCTTATAAATATCAGTAGATAATCATTCAGTCAGTTTTTTTATTTATTTATTTCTAGATATCCTTTTTTTGTTGTTTTTATTTGTCTGACACCCTAACAGTGGACCCCAACATATGAATATATGTTTTAAGGGTGTAGTTTACAACTAATTAGATTACATACAGTATGACCCAATTTGACAAAAAAAGAGTGTTATTTAAAAACATTTTATGCATAAACTGAGTTTGTGAGTGACACCTATGTATTTCAGCAGATTTAAACAGTTTTTATGCTATTGATCTGCAATCATTTAAAAGCAGTTAACTCCTAAAAACTCTCTCTCTCTGGTAGATGCAGTGAGGATGAGGAGAAGAAAGGCTCAGTGGCTGGTTTCAGGCATGTTAAGTCTGTCTTTGCTTATAGTTGTGATGGGTATCTACACCAGCACACGCACTGAGAGCATCACCATCACAGGATACATGTCAGGAATTATTGTAAGTGTCATAATCACATTTTGATTCGTATTTGGTGTAAATGCAGAAACATTAGGGGGAATATGTTTGAAATTATCTGTTTGTTCTTTTGCTCAGTATTTGCTTCTTGCTTTTATTTGTTTTCTTTGGTATTCTAACTATGAGACCCATTGACATTCGTAATCTTTTTGTACATACCCTGGAGAACTAGTACTATTTTGGTCTTAATGAAGATTCCTTTCCATCCAGCGAGATTAAATTGTACTTATATGTCTCAATCAGTCGAACCATAATCTGATAAGAAAGTAGTCATTTGAAATTAATCGTCTGTCAAGAAGTACACTAATTTTGGTTGGAGCAGTTATTCCTTCAGCAACCCAAGCCAAATTCACTGCTCTGACTCTATTTAAAACTTATAGAAGTCGCCAAAATAGACAGAGACCAGCCAAATCTTTCCAATACAAATTTTCATGAGAAAACTACACACTCTGAAATATCAGGAGAATCTCACTTTTATCTGAAATACAATTTATAAATCCAGTTTTGGTTGTCATCACACGTCAAAACCTTTAAATGAATGAGAATCAGAATCAGAAGGAGCTTTATTGCCAAGTATGTTTGCACATGCAAGGAATTTGTTTTAGTGTCACAGCTTCGAGTACACAGAGACAACAACAGAAAACATAAATAATAATAATAATAAATTGTATGTACAGGTGTGCTCTGGATAACATAGAATAGAAACTATAACTATATATATATATTTTTTTTTATTTATTTTTTTTTTTGGTCATGGCCAAGAAAATAATGTTTTACAGTAATACTGTTTTATAATACACTTTAAATACCAAGTGCGTGATGTGGGTTTGTGTAATTTTCTTAGTCTTTGAGATGCGATTATAAACCCAAACCTTAACTCCCATCATTTACAGAATCAGGTTTAGTAATTTTTGTCACATACTCAGCAGGCACATGCAAAATTTTATGGGCAAAAAGGTTCCTTGTATTTTGTCAATAGCATAGTAATGTATACATCACAGCTCATACAGAAGTGACTTTCAAACCATGTCACTTTCTGTTGGTTAATATAGCAAGTCTTCCTAAATGACTGGATTGTGCCAACAAATGTATCAAATAATTAAAAATGTGACTGCACCTTTACTCTTTTATGATTCGCCCCAATACATTTTAACTCTGTTTTATAGGGCTGTAACGATTTGCGATATGAAACCGAAATCGCAACACTCGGATCCACGATCCTGTGTCGCGGTGTGATAAGGGAGAATCGCGACACACCCCGTGACTAACGTTACCTTTCCAATCATGTGACACCTGCCTGCAAAAGTTGAGCTAGTAGCTAAGAAGAATGTGAGGAAACATGGCAACCAACCCAGAGATTGCGGCCCTTCCTCCTCATTTAAGTCAGCAGTATGGCA
>JAUMHR010000075.1:4957368-4982958 GCA_032361145.1 Enteromius fasciolatus | reverse complement strand
ATATTTAAGCAACTTTTACAAAAATGCCTTGTAAGAAAATATTACAGGTGTGCATCTTAACACAGAACAATGACACTCACATGTTTTAAGATATTTCAGAGCAAGATATTTTCATCTGAGACAGCTCAAACATGCTATTTAGTCGGGGACTAGCTTAAGCCTTGTCTGTGAAACTGGAGGACAGTGTTTAACCAAGCCGTAAGGTAACACTGTGACATGCAGACTATAGGAAATCTTTCAGTATTTTTTTCATCAATTTAACAATTTGTTATATATATAGAAAATTGTTAAATCACATTTTTAGTCTGAAGTAAGCATGAGCATGTTCTTTCGATTAAAAAAATATATAAATTATTAATGTAATTAATAGACATGTTAATAAGCAATTAGTTAATAGTGAGAATTAGTCCGGCAACACTTTATTTGAGGGTCCAGAATAAAGCATTAGTTAAGCATTAATTAATGGTTCATTTGTTTAAATTAATCATTAGTTGAGCAAAAACACACAAGTAATTAATGATTAACCTAACATTTTAAGGGCCGAATTATGCAATAGTTAAGCACAAATAAAATAGTACTTTATGATTAACTTGTTCACAATTATGCATCAGTTAAGCATGAGCACACATATAACTAATGATTATATGAACATTATAATAAAGGCATATTAGCCATTATTTACAATTCATTAGTCAGAAAAAAAAAGAAACATTTATCAAACTTCCTTTAAAACTGGCCTTACTTATTATCTTATAGTCTATAAACATGAATATTACTCAATAGGTGACATAATTAATATGGATTTAAGTGTCACTTTATAATAGGGGGTCAAATTCCTATTTTTAGCACTATATTAATTGAGCCTTAATTATTAGCTTATCCTAATCAATAAACTTGAATATCACTCAGTAAGCGTCATAATGTAGTTTTAGAACAGGGGGTCAAATAGTCTTTATTACAATATTTTAACTATAAATTTGCAAACCAGCAGCAATTAAATATTTAAAACAATTAAAAATCAATTAAATAACAATAATAACCAAAATATATATATCATAATATAATGGATAATATGCCCTTACTATATGCACAGATAACCATTAGTTATACATGTGTTCATGCTTAACTGATGCATAATTGTTAATCATAAATTATTAGTTTATTTGTGTTTAACTAATGCATAATCCGGGCCCTTAAAATGTTAAGTTAATTATTAATTACTAGTTTTTGCTCAACCAATGCTTAATTGTGAACAAATTAACCATTAATTAATGCTTAACTAATGTATCATTCTGACCCCCTATGCTGAAGCGTTACCATTAGTCCTTATGCTAAAGCGCTACCAAAGTTTAAAATATTTTTTTCTAAATTAATACTGATACAAATAATCCCTTGTATTTATATGCACCAGTACAATACATTATTATAAACAGCAATGTTTTTATACAAATATTTGAATATATAAAAGGTTACACATAGACTTCTCTACAAGACAAATCACTGAATGAGAAAAGTAACAAAAAAAAAAAAAGTTTAAACTGATTTAGGGATGACAATCTATTTTTTGCTGTTAAAAAAGGAGGGATTGCGAAAATTGTCTGCAAACATGGCTGCTTTGAGGAAAGCTGTGCAAAGAATCTAAAATATTGATTAAATATTATTATATATAATAATAAGTATTATATATGTTTATTAAAGGCTTTTTAATTTTTAACCATGTTAATGCCTTGTAGTATTATATTGTTTCACTAGTCTGTAAATATGCTCTGGTGTTCCAGATGTATTTTTATTTAGTTTCAGATGACATTTTTCTTTAAATCAGACTTTTGATTCACGACACCTTCTATCAACATATACATTGGCCCAAAAAATATTTAGACAAACAGTTTAAAAAGAAAACAAATAAAAAAGTCAGCACAATATTTGAAATATGGCTATATTCCAATGAAAACTGACATTATCAATACACATATAAAGTGTAGAGACACTTAAGCAGAAGCTTGGTTCACTTGGTTACAAATGTGGCAAATTGCTATTTGTAATTGTCTCTCCATTCTGTCTGTGTGTGTTTGAACAACATTGCACAAGCACTTTTTCACAAATACATCACAAGTATTCTAAATAACATGTATAGAGAAACTATGCTTGCTCTGCTTTTACTTTCTTTGGTTGGAAAACTGCTATTTGTAATTATGCATTTTTTAAAAATACATTGCAAGTGTACAAGAAGCACTCCAATTAAAAATGATCAATAGAACATGCAACAAATTCGTTTGCAAAAACTCGCTTGCTTTGTTTACTTTCCTCAATTTCTGAAAGTGGCAAACCACTTGACTTTCCGTGGTGTATGCGTTGTCTTTTTTTTTTTTTTTTGGAAAAAAAGCAAACTACTTTACATAAACACTTTTTGTTTCTGATACGGTCCACACCCCCTGCCCCTCGTTCTGCTAAACGGTGAATCATACTTGTGTACAAAACAGATCTGTGCATACACCGTACACAAAAACAGGATGTGGAGTTGGGTCTGCATCTGCTTTCAAGTCATTGGACCACATATAAGAGCTGACTAATCATACATCGATCTCATTGGGTACGGCGAGGCAATGAGTAATCATAAACTCACCCGATTGGCCCAAACCACGGCTGGAGACTAACCACAGAAGGGAAGTAAGGTTGTGTATTCATGTATTGCTCTGTTGGGTGTGTTAAATGATAACTTCTATGCCTTATAACCGTTCACTCACCTGAACTTCTGAATGTGGATCCACAGGCTGTAACTGAAACCAGTTCTCCTTCCCGCAGTACTTATATAGATCTTCCTTCCTGATGGCTACTTTACCTACAAACACACACACACACGCAAGACTTAGTTGACATGTACACTGTGTATTAGTCTTGTAAATGAGACAAAACAAGGGCAAAAGACACTGACCTACAGGTAGATCCCTTATTTGGAACATGCTCTTGGCGTACACGTAGAAGGACAGGCATTGGAATGGGCGTGGAATTTCAAAATAGAAGTCCTCGCTATAGAACGGACTAAAGCATAAGAAAAAAGAATGTTAATCACAAGCACGGTGACTCTATTAACAAAATGCCTGCAAAAAATAAATATAATCAATATCACATATTATTCCCAGGAAAAGCAACGACTGAAAAAAAAAGGACCTAAAAAAACGCGTCTGGTATACGTATAAATGGAAATATATGTTATTTGTACTGTAATGAGAATTTTTTTACTGTGTTTGAACCAGCTTTGATGGAAAAAAAAAAAAAAAAAAGATTTTTAAAACAAAGTTTAAAACGAGGCATGATGCAATACATCAGAAGAGTTTTCTGTCACAGCATTTATTTCTATGGTTTTCTTTGTACAGATGTAGTTCACTGACAAGCTACACAATATCACATTCATAATCGCAAATGAACCGCCTGTGATCATTAATACAATACTGCGTCGTTGTCAGTGAAATACAACTAGTCTATTATGTATCATGACAATAGCATGCGATTAATTGCAGAGCCCTACTCACAACACACTCAAACACAGAAACAAGCTGAAAAAACTCATAACACCCAAATACAGAAACATGTTTATGGGAACCACAAAATGACGAACTTGGTTGGGACATGCTTATTGATGTTTGCTCTGAAAGGTGAGATTTTGTTTTATTTTAACATACAACCTTTTTTTTCAATTCTAAATAAGTTCAGAAAAAACACAGTTACTTCAGCTATGAAAGGTAATGTAAGCTAATGTAACAAAAAAAAAAAAATTCCTTGGCTTCACTATTAAAAAAAATAAATAAATGTACAAAATAATATTTGAATAAAAAATAATTACCAACCACAAATTAACTATGATTTTTGGACAACTGTGTTCATACAAATGGTAATACACAAAACAACACAAAAAAAAAAAAAAAAAAAAAAAAAAAAAAAAAAGATGATAAAGATTTATTATTAATTTTCTGGTACTTTTTCTATTTTTAGGTATTTTATTAAGTTGCAGAGTGTTGTCTCTCAGCCACCATACAATACATACAAGCTTTTTGGCAGTACAACAGAAAGAGTAAGTGATCGAAAAACACCGAACGCATTTAATTACATAGTTGCTTTAATGAGTCACAGCTGGTTAGGACAAAGTAAGTCTAGGTAATGAGAAATTTCAAGTGCTATACTATTTATGTACCATACTATACTATACTATTTAATGGTCACGATATGAAACAGTTTATGAAACTCAAATTATGTGAATATAAAATATTTCATAAGATGCAATTACATTCGAACATTTCTGTGACACTTTGTGGTTGTGAAATGTTAGTGGGTCATGTTCATGTGATGGACAGTTACTCTGCTTAACCCAAGTGTCCAAACACTTTCTGAGATCAAAGCAAGCAAAAAAATATATAAATCATACATCAAAACAAAAACCCGGACAGATTATAAAGGTTCAACGTCTAAAATCACTTCTAGCTGTGACTGCAACAGTCAAATACCTCAGCTGAGACTTGAGCGGAGAATGCTCATCCACCCACACACACTCCAGCTCTCTTACACACACACACAAATTACACACTCATAGCCCCCGCACTGAAGAGCGCATGCGCTTTATAGCACAAACAGATTCTGACCTCCTGAAAACTGCTACAGGTAAAACCACTCGACTCCAAATACTGAAAACGTGGCCACACCGCACACGAATGGCCTCAGATTCAAAAGTGTTTAATAATAAGCCAGATGAGAGAGAGAAAGAAAGATTAGGAGAGGTGAAGAAAGACTTCGCGCTCTGAGAGAGGCTGATTGCAAAGGAGTGTGTGCGCGAAAGACAAGGAGCGATAGATAGCAAGTGTGAGAGAGAAAAGTGAGGGAACGCGTAGGTGGACACCCTTCCTTAGACACAGCCAACAAAGCCCTTTGAACAGAGGGGGAAAAAGCAGTTGTGAAATACCACGAGAGGAAAAGCCTTCAGAAAGCGAATGAGATAAAGAAAATGTGCTTCTTTCAATGACTAGACGCTTTTGCAACTGAAAGTGTACACAGTGTAATATCGTCAAAAACACAATGTTGTATGTCCGATATCCCCATGAACTGTAAATCTAAGTATTCACACCATGCTCATTACTGTAAATCTAGCATAGCATTACATTGAAAAATACCTTAGCAACAACCCAAAACACCATGACAACAAGCTAAAATAAAAAATAGCTTAAAGTGATAGTGAAAATTGCATCATCATCATCCGCTCACTCTCATTCTTTCTTCTATGGAACACAAAATAAGATATTTCCAATTGTTTCGTCCTTACAGTAGAAGTCAAGGTGGTCCAAAATAAATTCAGACCCTGTTGTAAAGTGTTTACCATCTACAAAATATCTTTTAGAAATATGATAAAGCAATATGAAGCTTGGAAAAAAAATCTTGTGTTAACTACATTATTATTATTATCACCAAACACCAACAAAACTAAATTTAAGGGTTAGAACAGGCACAAATAAAAGGTAACCACACTCTGCAAGTGCTAATGACAAAAATCCATATTGTAATATATATTTGAGCAACTACCATGAAAGAAGAAATAAAACGCCATAAAAGGGCAGTGTTTCCGATTATTACATGGCAGACAGAAAAAAAAAAAAAAAAGACCTGCAGTTTTGTGAAGCAGCATGAAAACCACACATATGAGAAGTGCTGGAAGATAAATATCATCAACATCAGCATGTAGTTTGCATGTGATGATGGTGTGCTTATGTGTGTTTACGCTCTCACCTTACACTCTTCTCATAGACTTTTGTGCGATATACTTCCTCCTGATCCAAACTGATTGTACAGAAGGTGCAGAGGTCACGGAGGCGGTTCGGCCCTGAGCTCGGACCCAGATTCTTTGCTTCGCCTGTAGAGAAAAGCATTGCAAGGGTGTAAGAGGTTTCACAATATTATACAAACTAACGCATTCATTCTTCCAAAAGGTGAAATCCCAAAGTGGAAGAGCTGTCTGAGGACATTCTGCATAAGGTTTTCTTACAGAATATAAAAAAAAACAAAAAAAAACATTCAGTTTTGTTGTTTAGTTTTTTTGTATTTGAATTAGAGGTTTGTCAGTTGTGGGGTCGGCGATGTACGGCCACTAACACACTATTGCGCACACACACTTGCAGGAGCGCTGTGGTGGTGCAGAGGCTTGAGGCGGATGTGGCCGCTGTACGTGGAGCTCATCTAAGATGTGGTTACAGACGAGAAGCATTAACTTCCTCCCAGCATGCACTGGGGCTTCCAGGAGAGCGCTGATTCAAAAGATCAAATTCAAAAACACACATACACAACCACACGTTTTAATGTGTCAGAGGGCAAAGCTATAACTAATCCAGACCACATCAAACCAAAACGACAGATATATTTTCAACAATTTATAAAAACGAACACGCACCTTATAAATGTGTATGACAAATTTAGAAGATCAGATACTATGGATTCTTTATTGTGGTTTACAGCTTTCAGTTTTATGCCTCCTCTAAAAATCACATTTTTTTATTTTTTGTATAAAACCATTCATGTTTTTTTTTTTTTTTTTTTTTTTTTAATAAAACTTTGTGCACTTGCTGTTGGATTTTAATCAATTCTAAAGATAAAACTCAGGAAGGAATAACTGGGTAAATCACACCAAACTATGGCAATGTGTCTCTACAACAAAAAAAAAATAATAATAATTACATGTATGTATTTTACATTGCAATTAGTGTAATCTTTGCTAATTTTAAATGCAAACATGTCAAAACAAGGTGTAATGTCAATATGCGATGCATATCAAAATCTTTAAAATAACCCCCATTTTATGCATGCATTTTTATCTTCTGAGCTGATATATGACTCCATAATGCATTGACGCTCATATAACATTCACCCTACAGAAGATGCTTATATTCTCATCAGGGATCAATGAGGCTGAATGCACAAAGTCTGCAACTTACACCTTTAGCAATTACACAGTCTGTGTTTCCGGCACACACACACACCTCTTCCCCTGAACCATTCAGAAAACAACAGCAAATGCAACCCTGAGCAGCTCATAATGATGCTCGCAGTCGACACAGATAAAGACTCAGAGGAAACTAAACTCCCAAGAGCACATTGCCGCAGGGAGCCATGATAGCAGCCAGTGCCCTACAGTTAACCCTCTCTTCTCACACACATCCAGGTGTAACGAAGACAAGTGAACGTGTGGAACACTGTATGCTTAGCAACGGAAGTGAATACAAACCACAACTGTGAGGCCTGAACAAACAAGCTACACAAGGCTTCACACACATGCACATACAAAACTCTGGAGTTCCCTACATGCAAACACACACACACGAATGCACTCATACGCAGACACGTTTATAGACATAAACAAACGTGCATAAGAAAACGGTGTACAAACAAAATATGCAACCATACCGGATACATTTCTGTGAAATCATCTGGGCCGATGAAAAGATATGATTCAAATCACACCAGCTATATAATGAAGAATTAATAGTTTCCACAGAAACGGATCAATTACAGACCAGTTCCATCATTAAAATGAGACACATTTTTAGGCTTAAAAAATATATTTAGCCTAATCTTGATTTGTTTTTTCAAATTTAAAAAAACTATCTTTTTTATTGTTGTATTTTATTGTATTTTACAGTATTTCAATTGATCAGAATGACAAAATGACCCCTAAAATCCTTGCTGAATAAAAGACCGTAATCTACAGATTGCTTTTGGGTCTAAAGAAGAGAAAGAGCATCTTACTGTAACGGCTACTGTCTGAAAAAAGTTTAAATTGATATCCATCAGGGCTGGGCGATTTGGCCTAAAATATAAATCCTGATTACTTGAACATTTTACCTTGATTACGATTAATTAACGATTATTTATTTATTGCCCTCATAGTTCACTGACAAGTTTTAGTACAGTAAATATGCTCACATAATACAAGTGAGAGATTTCTGAATGAAGGGTGCATTACTTGATTTTAAAATAACTGAAGGAAACACACACTATCTGATTATTTATTAAACATCAGTGTTGAACAACTGAAATTAAAGCACACATTGCCTAAAACTAACAGTCACTTTGTTCTTATAAAAAAAAAGATAAATTGTTTTTTTTGGTAGTTTTAGAAAAATGTGATCGCGATGGCACAGTGCATCTTCTGTCGAGAGTTTTAACGAGGTTTTTAACCTTTTTTTGGTACAGTTGTCTCAGTGTTTAAGTTCTCCATGTCATGTCGGCGAAATAGCGCAATGTAAAGGAGCGGGGCCACGTGACTCACGGTAGCGTTTTTAAAGGGAAAGTAATCGAAATAATCAGCCTGGAAAAATTTGATCGATTATAGGTTCTGGATGTTTTGATCGACCCTAATATCCATTCATATTTTTAGGACACAATATGACCTACACAACAGTTAATTAATATCACATTCACCCATGAGGAGTGTTGCATCACATCACTGTGCTTGAAAAGTGTTAGCTGTGTAAGCACAATGCACTGCTAAGGGTGTGTGAGGTGACAGCGTCAATCTGCTTCAGCTCTTTAAAAAACTATTAATGTCTAATCCTAATGCCACCGACTGTGAAAAACTAAAGTGACTCTTGAGCTCTTGTGCTAAGCCCTCCTGCCCTGAATCGCTTAGAAGCAGCCCCAGAGACCGTGTGACGCCATCCCTAACTGCTTTTAGAAGATCTTAACTTAGACCCACAGGACATACCGGAAGTGGAAACACTGAGGTGGTTAGTTTTTGACCCCATATTTGACCCTAATATAGCCAGGCTCATAATAATTTAACTTGGCTAAGTCCTTGTAAAAAAAAAAAAAAAAGGTAGTTCCTCAGAAAAATAATGAATAGGCAGAATAGCTAACTTTAGAATGTGTTTGTAACTATCCTACTGTTCAACAGCATACTGAGTATATGTTATTCAACCATTAATATTAGCATGCTTTTTATCTTAGAAATAAATACAGTTTGTACACAGCTCTCTTGAATACTTGTCTCTGACTGCTGAATCATGACATTCGGCGATCAAATATTTTCATTCTAATTGATCTTTGTCCCAAGCAACCAATTTCGAACGTTAAAACAAAATAAAGTTTCAAATAAGTAGATATAAAACATATATAAAGGTTTATATTAAGTGTCCTTAACTACTATGTACCTGCATCAAATTTACTGTACTTATTGTCATATTATATTGCAAAACACTTTTGCTGCTATTGAGGTGGGATACAGGTAGGGTTTGGGACAGGTTTGGTGGTATGAGTAGGTTTAAGGGTGGGTTAAGTTGTCAGTGTAATTATAAATGTAATTACAGGTGTAATTACATGGGCATTTTTAAAAATAAAAGTACAATGTAAAAACTTGTATGTACATAATAAGTGCATCGTACCAAATAATTAATTTAAATGCAAGTACATAGTACCTAATATAAAGTGGGACCAGATAAAACCTATAAAACATACAGTGTCTATGTGCATATTTGCATACAAACTCACACATTCAGAATCATACTGGTAAGATTTCAAGGATAGCTTTTAATGTGTTGCTCAAAACTATTTGTAACAATAGTTATTGCGAAAGAACGCAAGAGAAGGATGAGGTTTGAGAGTGAATGAAGTAAGCGGTCAGAAGGTTATGAGTCAATGAGTGTGAGCCACAAGTTTTAAACACCAACCTCAGCTTGTTAGCTACGTTTGAAGGCCCCATGAAATCACAAAGACACTCGACAAATCATTTTTGGGGAAACATATGTTCTTTTTTTAAAATAGGCGACTGACTTCACACCACAGTTCACAAAACCAAAGTTTGCTACATGCTATGCTATTGCTAGTAGGTTTATTGGACAAGATTTTAGACATGCCCATGAGAGCATGATGAATTGTAAAAAAAAAATAAAAGATTTCAAATGTTCCTTTCTCTTTGGAGTGTTACAAGCTGATCTTATCTATGCACTGAAGTTTCAAAACCAAAAAGAATATTCTTTATACATTTTATGACACGCCCACCTAAAACGCTTAGTATGAACACGCTCCCACTTTGCTACGTCACAGAGTGGGTTAATATTCAAACACCGCCTAAATACTCAAAGAAAGAAGTCGGAACTATTATTTGCACTGTAGTGTTGCTGCTGGCGCCATGTTCAGGAGAAGCTGTGTGAGAAACTACTTTGTTTGTGTTTCCAAAAGAGGACATAACTAGTAATCAGTGGTTAAGTTGTATTCACAACACCAGGACAGTTCAACCCAAATATTAGCGTGTGTTCAGAGCATGTACAGAGGACAGACTCCTAAAACCTGGAGAGTAGCCTATGCTGTCTGTACACAGAGACTATAAAGTGGAGCGACAGTCCTACAGTCTGGCGCTTCTGACTCACAACCTTTTATTAAGTTACATTTTCTTATAAAAGAACCTGCTACTTAGTACTCAAACACGAGTTTTGAGCGGTGAAGGGTAGTGCTTGTTGTTTGTCATTACTCCGATCACGAATGCAGGCGTGGTGTTATGTTTTCGAGGCGTCAATGCGTTTTATTGTTTTGGTGTCATACCGTGGGGACGTGGCATCACGTTATGGTAAGAGGCGTAACATTTCTGCCACATGCTTGTGGTATTCGGCTAGCTGGAATCGAAGCACTACTGGATAGCTGGCCAATCAAAGCACACCTCACTTTTTTAGAACAATGAGCTTTGTACAAATTGACCCGTTTCAGGAGGCGGAAAAATAATGTGTTTTGAAACTTAAACCACATATACACACACTGCGTTATATTCTGTGTCGTATTTCACTGTTTTTATTCAGCATTGCTTAAAATGACTAAAAACAGCGAAATGCAACTTATACGACACAAACCAGCAAATTAAATACGTTAAATCATTTATAATTACATTTATTCTAGAACCAGAGTAACATCTTATTCCCCGTTTCACTCACTATGGGAACAGGAGAACTTTTAACCAATGAATGGGAGAAAAAAGGTAATTGGCTTCACTTATTTGAAAAATTTAACTCAGATATTTACTTGTAAATTACAAAGTAAAAACTACTTTACTAGTAACTACAAAAAAAGTTACTTGTAATGTGTTACCACCAACGCTGCCAACACACATGAACTAAAATCCACAAAACGGCGAAACTAATTTTCTAACCACTTCAGGAAAACAAATGGTTGTATAGTGGTTTAAATATAATCGACTATCACGTTTGTTTAGGCCTGAAATGTTCTAATAAGGGCATCAGAATTGGTTGACACCGGAACAATGTGGCCATTATAAAGTCGTAAGAGTGTGTTGTAAGATGGTCCTCATAGAGCCAGCCCTTAGTTTAGTTCCTCTTTGTCGGCTGTTATTAGTATACTACTGAATGCTTCACAGTTCTCCAACACATCACAACACGCAAATATTTCCTCCTGCTACTTGTATATGTGCACGCACACCTGCTGATAGCCGGTGCTGGTGACCACATGTAAATGCGGCCGTTTGTGTGCAAAAAGAGGGGAAAAGAAAAGAAAAAGATAACATCAGAGTGAGCAAAAAAGACTTTTAGTCCATGAGGGTACCAATTAGTCCACTACACTTTCCAATGGAAAGATTCATGGCTCAACATCTCACAAAAAAGTTTGCCTATGCAGAGGTATTTTGAGTGAATTGTAAACGTATTGCTGTTCAGAATAACTTTTAGCAACTTTTTTCATGTTTCTATGATGTTCTGAGAACCTTTTAGCATGTTTATAAGGTCTAAAACAGAGGTTTTATCTTGTTTAGCATCTGTATTGTCATATTATTACATTTTAAACCAGATAGTAAGGAAAAAAAACCTGAATCTTAATTAGGGAATTGTATAATATTATTAATGCAGACATGTATTGAATGTATTAAAGAAGTAACTGAATATAATTTGTGAGAGATGTGCTATAGCATCTGTGCATTTATACAAAGTCTATTTAGACTACTGCTTTTCATACAAATACCAAGAAACCATATAGTTAGATCTGTGCGACTTTAACTGTGTTTATTATAATATAAATGTATGCTATTATGGAAAACCAATAGTGTTAATAATGAACCATTAAAAATGAAAAAACAAAACTCTTAAACAGTCAAAATAATTACATTTCATTCTTTTGTTTTTTTAACTTAAGCTACTGTAAAATGTATACAAAAATGTAAGTGATTTGAAACAATATCACCCTTAACAACATGCAAAAAATATACTTGTTTAATTAAAATATTAATTTTGTTCAGAAAAGTGTAAAGAATTAAAAAGAACGCGAAGCCTTTGTCATGTTCTGACCATAAAGAGTAGTTTTAAACCACAACAAACAATCAGGTTTCTACAACTTTAACTCAGGAGAAATGTGCCTTTGTGACTGATATGAAATATTTTATTTTATCATAACATTTTTTTTGGTTATACATTCACACGTGCTTTAGAAATGTTCTAATGAACCGTTAATATGCTAGTAACATGCATGCTATTAAGAAAGTAGCTAACAGTGAATAGGAATCTAAAGTCTTACCTACTGATTATTTCCTGATGGCATATTTTGGGCCCAAATATGAATTATTATATATTTTTGCAAAGATATAAGGGATTTCAATTACTTTACCAGGAATTACATCAGTAGCCTCGTAAGTGCTGCATGCACAGAATGTTTTAATTGTGTTTGTCGAGGTGTAATGTGGGTATGTGTGGTGTTGACATACGTCCCCAATTAGGACACTTACATGGACAAAGACATCACTGCAGTGTGACGCACTGCACACAGTGGCCTACGTACTCATAACAGTCATTCTGAAACCTTGGTGTGCTTTTGTGAATGAAAAAGCCTTTGAGCTGAGCTTCATTCACCTCACAGACCAATGGGCAGTTACCATTATTAGACATAACAGTTGTTGTCAACCAACTACAAAACACTAGTAAACAAATGAATGCCTTTATCCTTTCATAAAAATGGCTGGAGATGAGAGCCAACCACACCGTGTATGTAGACAAGAGCGTTAATACAGAACCCACAGACTGACTGCACAACCGTAACATTTAGCTGATCAATTGTTTAGCGTCACAACAGTCACGCTGTCCCCTTTGAGAGTTTCAGACAATTTGATTTGATAGCACATGATTGATGTCATGGGACATGTCTGTTTACAGTGCATCACTTGGTTTGCATCACCCTGATTTGCCCTGAACCTCATTGTTTGGGAAAGGGCAAGCAAAGGACTGAGTAAGTAGTGGTTCGATCGAAGACTTTAGTTAACTTCTTCAGGAAGGCTTAGGGGCTTTTAGCAACCCTCCAATTTTTTTTTTATATAAAATTACTGAAAAGTCAGGTCATACTGTAAAGTAAACAGTACCTGGTTTATTCCCTAAGCATTTACAAAGAAGAGTGGAATTATTTAACATTGCTACTGCGATTTGCTAAGGACTTTCCCAGTTCTTCCTGAAGGCGTGTGTAACTGTTTTTTTTTAATGCACTACACATGACATAACTGCTTTGTTAGTGTAACTAACTATTCAACTCTCTTAGAAAATTACATACGTTGTCAATTAGGCACTACATTTAAAAAGGTACACCTTTATAAGAATCCATATTGGGTATACATTACTAACTGAAGTGTACAAAAGTGTACATTTTAAATAAAAAAGGCCATCCCTTTTGTAACTTTTTTTCTTGAGAGTGTAAGTCTGTCACATTATTGGAAACCAAATTTTATAATCACTGCATCTAGTTCACATACCAGTATGTTATTTACTCACATTGTTAACTGGTATTATCGCTTTACTATACACGCTATTGGAATTGACCTGAGGTTGGGAATTACAAGTCAGCCAAATGCCCTAAAAGTCCCAGTTACACACCGACTTCCCAAAAATTCCCTGTCTCTGAATGCCCCCACATCCCCAGTGCAGACAACTGTTTTAGTACAGTAGCAAACACAGGTTACTGCTCTGTTGCTGTAATCAGAAAAGCCTAACCTCATCTAGGTGGAAAGATAAAAGTGATGACTTTCACACAATCATACGCATCCACGCACAGTTGTAAAAAATTGGCATAAGGGCCTGTACATAAGACTTAACACTCATCTCGATACAGATTTTTACATTTTATGGTATCAAGGAGATACTATATCCGTTTTTTTTCTCTTATAGGTTACAACATATTTTATATTTGTTCCACAGGACATCTTTTACATTACATTAGTTTTTTTTTCTTTCAATACTCCCGTAAAACGAAGAGCTACTCTACTTCACATGAATTATGTAATATCATGAGGCTATGAGGCTTCCAGTGAGCTTTCCAGAGAGCGATGATTTACCACGAAGTCACTTGCAACACAGAAGGTTTCGGTTCAATTTTTTTGTTGTTTTTTTGTATTTTGGTGGGTGAGGGGTGGGAGACAGTAAAAACATAAGCGCAAATCAGTTTGACAGTGTTAGGAAAATATCCACAAAAAAAATTGAGTTCAAATTTAAATCATCTCAATCTATTCAAAACACTTGAAATGTCAAAATTATATTTCAGACACGCAGCAATCTTTAATTTTCCCCGATAATGTCAATATCAACTGTCATGTCATACCCTTTACAATTAATTTTATTGAACCATTTTATACTAATTGTATGCAATTGTCATTAGTTTAAAATATCATTCAAATGTTACATGAATAAAATGTAAAATATAAAGAACGGCTATGATACACATGTACATTGAAATTTAAAGGGTCCCTTTAAAGAATAACATGTTATTACTGTGGAAACATCCCAAGAATAATATGGTAATATTATGTTATGTCCAAAGATCCAATGATAATTGTGGTTCTATGGTACAAGTAGGCAAAAACCTGGCTTATACTGGGTTATACAAATCAATACTATTAAGGGTCAGATTAAGTAGGAATAACTCCATATTTGATTTCTACAGTGTAAATATATCAAATACCCTAACAGAAACTATACCACAGTTAACTAGCTAAGTTACAATCAATAAAGACTGTTAAAAAGAATTAAGTAGCTTTTAGTCATTTAAAAAAAACTATAAAGTAATATAAAACTGCTAATACCCAGTGACCAGACTGTTAAGTTATTGTAAAACTGTAATATATGATTTTTAATCCACTGTAAGCTACGTACTAAGTAATTTTTAACGTCACAGCAAGTGCGTTATTATTTATATAAACACAGAATATACTATATTACGCATTTAAAAATCGTTTTTTTTTTTTTATTATAAATGTGATAATTTAATAGTTTATTTAAACCGATGCAACAACTTCCGTCCAGCTTAGAATTTGTCAAATTTCGGCGAGGATCCCACCGTCTACTTCACAGCCTCAGTCCGGGTAAGACTGAACCGACCATCCGCCAACCCCAGCGCCGTGATGACGGGTTTGTTTAAAACGGGTAAATAAACAACAAACATTTCAGTCTTTTACTACCACAAAAGTGAATAAACACGACGGTTGTGAGGGGGAACCAGGGTTTGGAGCACGTTAGCACCACCGCTAGCTAATAGATAATGGCAAAAGCCTGAGCTACGTCTGTCACTGGTGATATAAAGACGATTTAAAGCTAAAATATCCCAAATCAAGTGAACTACTTATCCAAACTGTTGGTAAAATGTGGCATACAGCGCTGGTTTCTCACAGCCTCATCCAGTAGCGCTGAGTGTGTGTGTGTGTTGCTCCTACCGCGCCCCTCTATCCCCCGTGCCGATCCTTTTCTTTCTCTCCCAAAGCCATCTAAACACACTCGTCCAAACACACACATCTAACTCGCTATCCAAGCAGCGTGTCGCACTTACATATTTTCCCTCGGAGGCTTTGCAAAATCCGGATTTTCGTGTCGTCTTCTTCCGCCATGGTCCAAGTTTCGTCTCTGTACAGTACATTCAACTCTTATCACATCCGTTTATGAATGCAGGCGCACGGACGGACGGCCCTCAGAAGCGTCACCGGCTCAGTGCGATTGGTCGCGTCGCCAGACCGGGATTTGTGTGAATCAACTCACACAGGCAACATCATGTAGTCAAAACAAACGGAAGCCCTAGTGGAGGACGAGCGACAGAGCAGATGAACGGGGCCCCTCCGAAGAAACCCTGTGACTTGTGTTTTAAAACCTTGTGAGCTGACTGCCTAAAGAGCGTTTTAGCTTTGTCAGGTTACACAGAAACAGTCTTTGTGGATAGTTTGGAAATCAGTACAGCTAGTTGCTTAAACTTTGTCTGTTTTTAAAGGCATTTTCAGATAAGCCCCACAGAGAAACGCATAAAGAAAAAGAAAACACAAAATAAATATTGAAAGAACATCTGTGTGAGGTTAGATATTTTTTAAACATACTGTTAATTTATTTATCTAGCATATTACTGTATAGTGTGATAATAATAATCCTATTATAATACTGTAACGTTGGCAATAATCAGACTACATGCCATTTTTAAACTGCAACTAGCATTTCCAGAACAATTAACATCCAAAATCAACTTTTTAATTTATATTTTCATTACTTAAAAGCAATAATAATTATTAATGCTTATATAACAAGTATCTTTTATCTATATTATTAGCCTAGTATTAAGTTAAGTCAACACTGTAACACCGCAACTGGAAATTTGACAACTTCCTCTATTCTGACTGCCATAATTCATCATTTTGTTTGTTTTTTCTATTATGCAAAGTTGTAAAAATGCATGAAGAAAACTGGAAAGTATTTGTTTTTTTGTTTTTTTTGCTATGGTCTCTTATGTAGATTACCCATATAAATCCACATTCAAAAAAGGAAATGTGAAAATCATCTATTTCATTGGAAATCTGCACCTTTTCTTTTGTAAACTAGACTTCAAATGTCACAGCATCTTTTAATATAAAATGACTCCTTGAATTTTTACTAGCCTGATATCTGGGTAGACTGGCAGATGTTTAATGATGGGTTCGGCATGCAAAACAGATAAGTAGCTGATAGGCTGTCTGGTGAAGTTTTTGAAAAATGTAAAACAAAGTCCAGGTACAGATGAATGAAGTACCAGACATTCCCTGATGGCCTGGAATGAATGAAAACCTTCACAGACATACTGATAGGCTTTCGGTTTTGGGCACAAACCTGCTACCAGCATATCTCCGGCGAGTGGAGTTGACGGTGGTGGAGAGTTCAGAACATCTGGCACTGGTGTCACGTGGGTCCAGACAGGACACTGAATGCGGCATTGTGTGGAGGACCGACAGAGAAACTGGAATGAGCTTCTCAGATGGGTCAGCACGGAGGCCCAAAGACATAGCGAGAGAGACAATCTGAGTGAATAAACAGAGTTCCCTCATACAAGTCTGCAGTTTCCGGAGGAAAAGGAACTCTGGGCTCTGTTACACTCATTCTCTTTCTGGCATTCTCTCTCTAATGTTTCTTATTTTTTTAAAATTGCATTTATAATGGATTTTGAATATGATGGAATATACTTTTGTTCCAATTAGGAAACTGGCAACATTGCAATATACGGTAGAAGCAGTTTTTTATGTATGCCACAAATTAAAACAAGTGTGTCACACTTAATATTACTTATTTGTAATATGTAAAAAAGTCATTTTAATTACATCCTAATTGCATTGACTGTCCATCAGTTTTCACATAGCTGTCCATAACTGTGGCTGACATTATTACATTTTACTGTATTAATACAGTCTTGACAAAATACGCTTGTGTATTTTTGTTATTTAATTTTTTTATTTCACAATTTGTTGTATTTCACAAAATTAAGTAATTTTATAAATGAAAGGTAAAACATTTGGTATATACTGTAAAATCATTTTTAGCATTTATCAGTATAATCAGCAGAGTTATTAATGCATTTTTTGTGCAACAAACAAATTAAAATGGTGGTAATGGTGTTAAGTTACAATAAAAGTACAATCACTTGCGGTTATCGTTACTTAAGGTGCTGCTAGTCGTTCACTTTACTTGATGCATAGAGTACAAGACAATGAGCAATGGAATAGGGAAGAACCACTTGACAAATAAAAACGTATAAAAATAAAACCACTTCTTTTCTCATAGAAAAACATGGAAAACTACCAATAGTATTTCATGTGAACGACCAAAAATACTCTATATTTACATCTCACAAGTTCTCTTGAATGCAAAGTCACTACGCCGACCTCCTCATACTTTCATGTGCGTTTATTTTACTCCATTTTTCATAGGTTGCAAAGCCTGCCCTGTCACTTATGTCATTTTTCTGTGTGACATCAGCAGGAGATGCACGTCCTTCCTGTCGTGGGTGTGAAAACAAGGTTCCTCTTTGCAGAAATGCTGCTCTGCCTTGAGCAACTGTAGGCTGTTGGGAAGTTCCTTTGGTTACAGGCGTTCTGGGCTGACAGTTTGGAGAGAGTCAGCGCTTTACTTGGTTTTACCTGTGTTTTGCGAGGTCAATCCTGTTGTCCCCAAATCACAGAGTCCTGTCTGTGCCCCTCAAATCCTTTAGAACGTTCCAAAATGCTTTTTTTCTTCGACGTCTTCCTCTTTATTTCTGGGGAAAGGTGACTAAAAGACCTATCCGCTGCATAAGGAAATGACAAAGCTTTTGTTTTCTTGAAGATTGTAGAATAATTCCCCTCGGTTTCTATCTCCATAGGTTCCCCTATCTTTGGCTTGATCTCTGAGCTGGTATACATGCTTTCCCAAGGCTCGGGTTTGATCTGTCCTTTGCGCTCTTTACCAGTGGAAGGTGAACTGGTTATTTTACACGTCATGTTTGGATCTTCTCCATCTTCTGCCTTGAAGTGCTTGCTCTCGTGCACACTCAACAGCGTTGCTGATTTACATATCTTTGAGCAGTACCTGCAGTTGTGTCCTTTACCTGACTTCTCTAGATGTTTTTTCTCATGACTTTTCTTGGTGGCAAGGTAAAGGAACCGCTGTGGGCAGTAGGAACATCTATAACGCTTTTCCATGCTCAGGCTAGGGGACGTCACATCTGAGTTGAAACAGGAGCCGTCCTCGGTGCAGCTCTTGCAGATAAAGTCACCACTATCTTCTCCAGTGGGCCCAGCTGTGCTGGATGTGTCTTCAGGGGGACATTGTTTACCACATATTCTGCAGTGTGGCTGATGGCAGCTGATGATGTGCATGCTGAGGGAGGTCTGGCTAGAGAAAGAGCTCTCGCAGCTGTGGCAGGGGAAAGCTTCCTTTTGGCTGCTCTGCCTTGGCTCCCTCCTGAACCCGTAGTTGTCTGCTGACATCCTCTCGTCTGGGCAGAACGATGTTTCTCTGAAGTCTTCATTGGCTTCCGGTGACAAGGGCCTGTTGTAGCATCTCAGATGTTTCATCCTTGTTCGTTTTCCTTTGAGCTTCTTACTCCTCTTCTTAGGTTTATATGTATAATAGGGACGCCATAGTTTGTCAGTTTCAGGATCATTTGGGTCATCATATGTTTCTTTTTTTGTGACTGAGGTTGTGACTTCGGCCCTCACCCTTAGACTTGGACTTCCAATGCTCTCCTCTGCAGGACTCCTTTGACCTATGCCCTCATGTCTCCAGCTTTTCCTTTTTCTCTTCTTTGGAAATAGCTTTGAGCCTTTTATTTTTCGTCGAACAATTGCCTCATTGCCAATTTTCACTGTTATTTGGCAGAGGGGAAGGACTTGGTTGTCAATTGATGGGCCTGGACATGCAGGCTTAGCAATGTACGTTTCTGTCTTTCCACTTGGCGGTTGATCCGCTGTTATGCTCTCAGGTCTCGCTTGCAGCAGCTGATTAGCCATGTCCTCAATGGTTTGTGCTGCTGCCGACAGTTCACTCAGCTTGCTCAACCCTTCGAAAGAGCATACGGATGGTATGTTGAGGAATGGAAGAATTTCTGAGCTGTTTTCTGTGTTTTTCTCTGTTGGAGAATCTCCATGGGTAATCAAAGAGGACATTGTGTTTTTCTGTATTGCTTTTGAAGAATCTGTAACTCTGTAGCTGAAGAGCGGTGACCCTTTTCCGTCAAATCCAGACTTTTTCCTGAAATCAGCAGAGAGGTGTTTCAGGGGTTGGTCTGTCTCAGAGGACTCTGGAAATCCTAAGTTTTGGTCGCACGGTTTGTCAAAGCTAATGCGAGGCGTTTCTGATGCCATCATTTTCGGAGTGGCCATGAATGTCACTGGCATTGAAAATAAGGACTGACCACTGACAACGTCTGAATTAGTTGTCGGTACTGCGCTGTCAAAAAGAGTGTTGGGTGAACAGCTGCCCAGAGGTGCGCTGTAGGACTCATCATTGCTCTCGATCCCTTCTGAGTATGTCTGACTGTATGACTTGTAACGCTTCTTTCTAAACGTCATTGGGAGCAGCCTGTAAAGCTTTATGGGGTAGACACTACTCTTGAATCCACCATTTGCCGATTTTTTATTGACAGCCAGCTGTGGGTCAATGCCATGAAAGGTCTTCTGGTGATTCTTGAGGATGTAATAAGTCAAGAAGGTCTCCAAGCAGAAAATGCACTGGTACCGGCGTTCCCCGGTATGCCAGATCTCATGCTTTGTGCGGTATTCAGCCAGAGCAAAAACTTTGTTGCAGTAGTGGCAAGGATAGGCTCTATGCCATGAGTGTACATTCTCATGTCTTTTTAGGCTGGAAAGGGTCACATAAGCCCGTTTGCATACGGAACATTTATAAGTCCTTGAACTGCTATTTGTTTTTAAGGTCCCATGAACTTGATCCTGAGACATCTCAAGGGGACTAGTCAATGTGGGTTCTAAATTTAAAGGGTGGAGATCTGGGGGAGGTAAAGAGTGTTTTGTGGTATTTGCATTGGATGTTATGTCAGAGACCGGGACTCTCAAGGAATCTTTATTATTTGTCTCTAACTCAGATGGGCCTTTTAGGGATTTCACACAAACCTGCTCGTGATTGCGCAATCTTTTCAGATGCATGAACTTTTTACGGCAGTACTTGCAAAACAAATGACTGACAAATCTCTTGTGAATTTGCATGTGAATAGTGAGAAGCGCAGAGTCGCTAAAAGTCTCAGGGCATTGCTGGCAGCTGAAGGTGGAGACATTGGGTGTATTTTGAGGACTGAGGCAGGGTGGCTCTGCATCCTGAGAGGGTGTAATGTCAAGTGGTGGCAACAGATCAAGGCTGGAATGTATTTCTGGTGCTGCATCTGAGGACAACCGCGAGGAAGATAATGGCGCAACAGTAGACTTTTCCACTGTGGATGTGCCTGTAAGAGTGGGCACGGTTGCAACTGGCTCACTTGAGAGAGCTGGAATACCGTTACCATGTATACGACGCTTCTTTATAGGTCCAAGTCTTTGGGTAACCAAAGTGTTAGCTGGAGGCATGACAGGCATGGTGGTTCTGTTATCAGTCTCCTGGTTAACATCTTTAGATTCTTGGCCCTGGCTTACTGCATATGAGTGCTCCGTTAGGGCATTGGCAGGCTCACTCTCTGTGGGTGATATGCTCGTATCTTGGGAGCTAGAAGGAACATTCCTTTCCTCAAGTCCCTCAGTAACTTTGTTACAGTGATCCAGTGTGGTAAATGGATTGTTTACTGCCTCAACCTCAGTAATGGAGAAAGCATTGGTGATCCTTGGACCTTTAGAGCAGTCTAACTCCTCAGGCTTGAGGGTTTCTTTTTTCAGCGTGCATGTGTCTGCCAACTTTGACTGACTGTTTGATCTTCTGCAGCCTACAGAGGCTTGGCCTTGCAAGAGACCAGAGCTCTGCCTTTCAGAGTCTAGCAATTTCTCCAGAAAGGGAATTCCTAGACGCTTTCCAGCTGCCACCAAAGACCTGCTGTCCTCTGTACTACTTGACTCCACTCTGGCATTGTAGATGAAGTTCAGGATGCTAGCAAAGACCTCGGATTTCAGGTCTGTTAGCTCCAGCACCTGACTGGATGTGTAGACCTCTGGCTTTTCAAATGCATTACGAAAATATCCACTTGTGGCAGCCAGTATGTTACGGTGAGCCCGGAATTTGACATCCTCTACGACGATTATTACGTCACAGAACAGGCCTTGCGAACGTTGTTCACTAAGATGACTGAGGACAGCTTGTGGGTGGGAACTGTCCAACAGGCCAAGAGTGCTGGGGTTGACCACAGTCATCTGCAGAGGAGAAACAAGCAAGTATAAAAACAAGCAATTACAGATACTCTGAATATCTGAACAGAATTTACTGAAGAATTCAGAATACTTAGTCGCTGTTCAATTAACAAGTCAATAACATTCAAAAACAAGACACCGTGTTCATGTATGATGATGATGATGATGTTTTAAAGATATAGCTTTCCCAATTTTAGCCCAAAATGTGTTTTCACTAATTAATTATTAATTGCTATTTTAATAGTAAATACATGCAACCTGTGTAACAAAGACACCTTAAAATAATATTACCATGAAATGCGCAAAAGTTGGGAACAATATCAGGGTGAGAAAAATTTAACACATACATATTTGACACAACATACCATTTAACTAA
Source organism: Enteromius fasciolatus (assembly GCA_032361145.1). Lineage (NCBI taxonomy): Eukaryota > Metazoa > Chordata > Actinopteri > Cypriniformes > Cyprinidae > Enteromius > Enteromius fasciolatus. Next base: position 4,960,483 of record JAUMHR010000075.1, on the reverse strand, counting down.
TAATAAAAAAGAATATCAAGGATATGTTTCAAACCACAGAATAAAAAGAAAAGTTTAATTATTAGATGACACTAATCTAATCATATCAAACCACTAGATGGCAGCATGACTCAATTCTTAAGCCGCTTTTTCACCATCATGGCATGTCTATAAAGCAGTAATGAAATAAAGCCAGTGTAGTTAGTATAATATACAGTGTTTAACAGATGTGGTTAGTCCATTACATCAACAACCAAGCAGTAATATATTCAGTTGTTATACACAAATATTGTTAATGACCATGTAAGTCAGGGGGTCATCAAACTCATGGAGGGCCGGTGTCCTGCCGAGTTTAGCTCCAACTTGCCTCAACACTCCTGCCTGGAAGTTTAAGTATACCTAGTAACACCTTGATTAGATGCTTCAGGTGTGTTTGAGTAGGATTGAAGCTAAACTCCGCAGGACACCGGCCCTCCATGACCATGTCTGTTGACCCCTGATGTAAGTTATGGTGCAAAGACAGGTGCATATTTCATCTTTCGTTTGATGTTATTGTAATGCAAGGAAATGAGGTAAAGATGAAGCCAGTAGAGATTTTTTTCATTAGGATGTTTGCATACTAACGCAATAGTCTTCACACTACCTTCATGTCTTCTCCGCATCTTACTACCTTGATCTGAGTCCCCTTCAACGCTCTTGTTTATTTATTTTGGCTCTCAAGATTACAGAAGCATACACAGATACATGCACACACACAAAAAAGCATAAAACAAAGAAACTGCACAGAAAAACAAAGAAAAGCAACAATATGCACAAATACAGTCCTTAAAACAAAATGCTTTCTAAAATAATATTTGAAATATAAATGAATGGTTTAATCTCTGACAGGCTGAAAATAGACGTAATAGTCAATAACCCTGTCATCAACCAATTTCATCCTTTGGCATGACCTGGCAGAGTCATCAAAGAGAGTCTAGTCTCAGCAAGGGTTAGATGATACATGATGACTCAGAGAGAATGCTCCTTTTGTCTGCTTGAGGAGCTAACACCTGGACTGTGGCTCACCTGGCAGCATTAGTATAATCCATCACATGTGACAAACAGAAATACATCAAAATGAATACAAATTAAAATGATATTTGTCAGAAATAACCATAATTTGGTTGAACATTTGTCGAGACAGTTTTGACTTCTTAATCACTAAATCCAGTGGGTTGACTCAGAAAATCTGATTTTAAACATGCTTTATGTTAATCCGGGGATGTCCAACCAGACTTAGTCTCTAAATTAGACAGACCAGCTCTTTTCAAAATTCGGCGTGCAAATATACCACCATACCAATAACACCACTCTATGAAAGGATTGACAGCCAGAAAGTATTTTTAACTAATCAAAGAATGATGAGAAACTAACAGTCTGCTCAAAGCAGTCACAGAAACTATTTTAATATTTAAGAACATTAATTAATTCCGATCGGTCAGATGAAATATCTATTTTCTGAGTACTATTATAAATTGTAAAACGTGTTATAGTTCAAGTACAAGTACAATTCTGCAGCAAACGAGTAGACTTCCTGTTTTACAGAATCTTCCCCACCCTTATATATCCTGTTTCAATGGCGTATTAAAATCTTCCGCTCTGGTCAATATCCTATAAATATGCCAAGATGATCTCAATTGGTGGTGCATTCTACAAAACTTATACAAAAATAATAATAATTATGATACCAACAGACTGCTTAGGACCTGCAAAGTTCCTCGAATTGTTTTTTTTCCATAGACTTGTGCTTTTATCTCCATTTGGTATTTATTTTTAGGGCAGCATGGTTCACCGAATAATGACTCGTGTTTGGAATGATGAGTTTTTGCTCATCTTTGCTCTTCGCATGAAGGCATGTGCTGAAAGACACACTATGATCCACATTGTCAACTTGAGGAAGTGAGTAAGAATCCATGGCTGGGAAAGTGATGTCCTCTATAGCACTTCCACTGAGTAAAATACACTGCTCAAAATCAAAGCATAATACATTAAACAAATCATACAATTGGCCAATGTGGGTTGTAACCCAGCACTAGTAGGGCATGGTAACAGGTGGAACTAGTGGCACTAAACTAATGTAGGCTATTTTTGTATGCATCTAGATTAATATTCATGAATTGATGGAATCCAAAACAGCAAACACTGGATTCAAGGTGTACATTTAATTAGTTAATGTTGTCCATGCGTAGCACCATGCTCAAATTGTTTGAGCTACAGAAATGCTCAAAGGTCAAACAAAAAAAATATTTATTTATGGGATGATGTATTTACTGACTGGTTTTACTTTGCTGATGTGTTCACAAGCTTCAGCATGTTTGTCATTGGGGAGTCTTCTGTTAGCAAGGTTTCTTTAGAAGCATGATGGCAATATGCTTTTCTTGCTTCACTAGGAGTGAAGCTGACCTGGTCTAACTCATTAATATTACAGGTCATGCTGACGTTGCCTAACCTTCACAGAGTGCTCATCTGTGTGACCCGATTAATATTAATAAGTCAAACTGATAAGGTTGCGTTAAGGCTTAACTTGGCCCTGACCGCTGCAATAAGAAGACTTTTGCTTTTTGGCAGTCTAGATCCTAAAGGCTTATATTGCCATTACTTTTCAGTGTTTTTTTTTTTTTCACTTTCAAGCATCTGAATGTTCCTGAACAAATTACTCTTCCTGATAATCTACTCAGAAATAATGCTCATTTTCTCACCCAAATTTGTTGCATGTGTATGACTTTTTCATCTGCTGAACATTGAATAATAATGGAGCAAACAACATTGGAGCCCATTGACTTTATGGCCAAAAAGGCATTCTCAAAATATCTTCTTTTATGTTCCACAGAGGGCAAAGTAACAGAGATTTGGAACAATGAGGGTGAGTAAATGATGACTTTATTTTGGGCTGAAGATTCCCTTGTAAACAGAGAATACAGAACACATAAATACAAAAACTATGACAACATGGCCTTTAATATTTAAAGTTATTTCCTGGATTTATTTGGTCAAGAAAATATTAAGTATTTTAAATAGAATTAAATAAATCGGTTTTCTACACAAAGTAGAAGCTGTAAAAAAGATTTTATTTATTTGAGGCTATAACATATATATA
>JAUMHR010000075.1:4936711-4948146 GCA_032361145.1 Enteromius fasciolatus | reverse complement strand
GCGCTGCAAGAGCGCTCCCGTGAGCTCACGCTTCCAGAGAGCTTCTCAAATTCTGGCCCTTCCTATGGACACCCACACGACCAGGGGCCCTTATGGTTGGCTAACCTCCCCAAGGTTTGGGAGTTACCCCAAGTGTTTATAAGCCCTCTGTATTCCGTCCTGTGTGTTGATCGTCAATGTTATTATGAGTACGTTGAGCGTGTGTAATCCATGTCCTGTGAAGTAAAGTTTATGTCTACTTACCACGAGTGCCTCTTCGCCTGCTTTACTACGCACGTACCCTGACAGTAAGCCACACAGGCTATAGCCTACCTCTGAGTCAAAAAAGTTGCATGAAAACCAGGCCATTCTTCTCAAATCAGTGGCAATGAATCCACACGTTTTATTGTGACCGTGTACTCTCTTATAGTGTAAAAATACAACCTTACAGGGTCTGTGCGTGTTAAACAAGTGTGTTTCTTAATAAAAAAATAATAATAATAAAATCTGTATGTATTCTACCCTACTAATTTGTTACCTTTTACAAGGGCTGTTTCAACAACTGGTTTTAACAAACTGGTAGTTAACAAATTTTTTTTATCAGTTTTATATTTAAGCAATATCAGGCTGCCCGTTAAGTCAATAATGCACAAGACATGGATTTCATGATCAGTACACAGTATTTAAAAGCCATTAAATATCCTATAAAATATTTTAATAAAAATAATGTGTGGAATTTCATTTTTACCTAAAATTCTTCTGAAGTCAATGTCATGAATTACCAGAATGTGACAGCTGATATGGAGTGAAAACTATGGGTTAATGTGAGTTCAGTGAATGATTTTTTTTTTCATTTGCATAGAAATATGTGTCTATAAAGAAATGGACTTCCTTTGTCTTTTGTGTGTTTTTAAATTAATTTTCTTGAAATAGATCATCTAAAAATACTCTGACTTCTCATTTCAAAACCCACTTAGACGTAAAAACTAAGGTTCATCTTACTAAATGATTCCTCGTTTACTGTGCACTTTTTTTGAACCATCTCTAGATTGAAAGCTCGTTTTATTGGTTTTGCACACTCTCACTTTATTAACTTGCGCCATCTGCTGGCCATTTTCCAAATTGCAGTAGCTGAAAGGAGTTTAACAGTCACCACTAGAGGGCAGAAGCTATAGTGCAACAAAACAGCGGTATTTTGTGACAAAAACTGAAAATACATCATACTTACGAGTTACATGAATAATTATGAAATTACATACATTAAAAATCTCAAATTAACACTTGAATATTTAATACTTTGGGGGTCATAGTACAGCACAACTGGTCTGAATTAGAATTTTTAACCTGCAAGCATAAAAGATATAAATATATAAATTAATGAACACTTTAAAATCATATGATTGTCTTTTTGGTTGACTCTGAGTTATTTCATAACTCATAGAGCTTCAGTATTGGCTTTATCTTCTTCCTCTGCAGGTAAGGCTGCGCTGTCACGTTCTTTATTATAGTAAAACATAAAGAAGATGTTCTTCCATCCCATGACATTCGCCAGCATCTCCCTTTGTTCGGTTATCATATCACAATTACTCATCACAGCCTGCCTCCAGATCTCCTCTGAGTTACACACCTGTACATGAACAGATTAATAAAAATACACACCATACTCTATCATTTCTGTAGCACAAATAATACAAGTTATAACCTAATGTATAATACTGCAATAGTGACCACTACTAGTAAATCAATACATTTTTGAAATGTTCATTTACACAGATATGATCTGATTGACATGCTACCTTCATTTCACTCCAATAGAAAAAAAGGACAGTGTATTTGTCTAACCTTCCTAAACCTGCTTGAGGTTTGGCTGAGGTGGCCAATGTCCTGTAAGGATATGTAGGAAAGGATTTTAAGGAGCAGCTTGTCAGGTAAACGTTCCAGGTAGTCAACATGCCCTCGACACAGAGCCAAAGTGTAGTCCAGGATCTTGGTGCCAAACACTGCAGCTAGCTGCTCTAAAATCATGATGACATTCACGATTACATCTCAAACCACAACATTTAGCTGATGAATAAAGAAAGCTGGATCTTTACCCTGCAACCATGCATCATTCAAAAAGTCATGGTGGAACTGTTTTATTTCTCCAGGTGGTGCTCCTCTGGATTCAGTCCGAACCGAAATCTTCCACCACCTCCATATAACCTGTTGACAATTAAGGGTTAGGAAATATCATGCCTAATATGGCTATTCATTATATATTCCAGCTGTAAGAAACTAATGTATATATAACTTATGAAAGATATTTAACATCACAATCCATTTTGCTGTTCAGAAACGATTGTTTTTTGCAATGCAGGTAATGCAAAAATGGACCACCATATCCCATAGTTAACAATTTGTCCCTTACAGTAATTCCAGATAATTAATAATTTCATGTATTTCTAAATACCTCGTTTTTTGTGATAACAAACTGGTAAAAATCTTTGGAGGGAGGTGGACCTTGTCCAGCGGTTTCAAACAGTACCTCACTCAACAAAGACGCCATATTTAACGTTAGACGCTTAGTGGTTACTATGACAACAGACACACCAAAAATGATCTCCTTCCCTACGCAAATCGTTTTTATGCACATGTATTCACATCTGTTTTGTCCGAAACCCATACGATAAACAGTCTAAAATACTAATTAAAAAGTGTACTTAAAATGATGTAAGTGTGAACGTTTTTTTAAGATGGTGGTAGTGGGGGGTCACGACCCGGCGGATTGATGTTATGAAATCCTGATGTACGTAGCTGATGCACTAGTGCTATATTCATAAGGCGCGGGGTTAATGATTCAACAACCCGTTTGCAGTTACTCCAATGGCCGCTATTATTGTCTGCGCGGCGGTTGGTGAGGCTTACCGCGCCGGTTGTTGTCGCAAATCGTTGTTCTTTAGTGTGGGAAGTAGTGCGCGGCGGAAGCACGGAGAGCTGTGGGAGCGGAGGTGATGCGGCAGTTCGCAGGTCGCTCAGCTGATGAAGGTAAAGCTGCTGCTGCTGCACTGTGTCTAACAGCTACTACAACACTGGAACAAATAGGTAATTACAACAACACCGAAATATACACATATAGATGTTAGTTCAACGTCCGGGAATTGTCTTGCATCATATGCGCATCGCAGCCCTTCGTGTGAATCAGGAGCCGTGTAAACATGAGTGAGAAAAGCCAGACGAAAGAAAAAATGGTTTCCAGTTGTCATCCCTCGAGCCCTTTTCCTGTTTCCCTTGTTTGCTTTTTAGTTTTATATATTCAAAGAGGACACTTTGGCATTAATGTAACGGTAGATGCAATAAACCACTCGAATCCTTTTAACAACGTTTGCGAGGTATCGAGAAGGAATTGAGAGTCGTTTACATCCCCTTTGGTAAAATATATAAGTTACAGGACATTATAACCATAAAACTGAAAAATCAGCGCCTGAGTAGTACAGCGTACATGACGACTGATTTTCTGTTGTTTTTGCTAGCTTTTCAAGGGATGGGCCGTTTTTAAGATGATAATAATAATATAACGGCCCGTAAACTAGAAGGTAACGAGAACTGAAAACTGAATACAAGTTTCTGTTTATTTCACCTTCTTTATTTATTGGTAATGTCACGAATCGTCTGATTGAAACGGAGGAATACTGCATCCGTCACCAGTGGTGATTTTCCTGTGGTGTTCAGGTGAAATGTTGATCCGTGTAGTTAGCTGGTGCTGGTAGTTTGTTTACGTCTTCAGTCACTTTGACCTGATCTTGCCCGCATACACGTCGACAGGAGACCGGCTTTGCTCTTTAGCTTTACCATATGTAGGCCAAAAACTGACAACAACGGTACATTCTTTCCCTTTTTAGTACTATTGTGATGATTGTTCACGCTATACTGTATTTTGCCTTTGCTGTTGTAATTAAGACCGGTTATTTGTTGATAATCGCTTGTCACGCTTCGTCCCTTCAACAGATTAGCATCGGTTAGCCATGCTAACGCTGTTAGCACCTTAAACAGCTTTAAAACAAAACAGGACGGTTTTTCTTATTTAGCATTTGAAACTAATGTCAAGCTGTCTGTCCGACTTAACAGTGTTATTAGTTTATGAGTAACTTGATACAACGAGTGTTTTATTTAACTTAGCATGGCTAGCGTGAAGGCTAGCGCTAGCTGATCATGATTATTACTTTGACTCAGTGAACTTCACTTTAATTCACTCTCCATCGTGTGTGGTTTTCTGCAGTGTGCTGCAGCAGCCGTGGCAACGTAGTTTTGAATGTTTATGCGTTTTTATGTGACGACCACGGATTATTTGAATGAGCAATTCGAGTATACAGGGCCACAAAACGCGAGACCGGTGTGTAAGGCCGCGGAGTGCGAAAATCAACTTATCTCGCTGTATTTTGGTTATTTGTAACGAACTAAACGCGTACATGTTTTTGTGAGTGGACGTTTCGTGTGGTTTGGTCGTGTGCGGACAGTAATTGGGTTTTGGACGATACGAGCTTGCTTCGTGGACTGGGCAAAATAAACAAAAGGATCGACTCAGGCCTGTTCTGAGAACGGCCTTCATAATCATGTCGTATTTTCATGTCAACAGTCCAAATACACAAAGCTGCGCCTGATCGCATCAAATCATGGGTTTGTTTTGTTTTTATAGTCATTTGAAAGAATTCAACTCGTAATCATCGACATCAGTTCACCCTCTCTTCAGGGAAGTAGCAGTCTCTGTAGTGTACACAGGGTATTTTTGACATGTTTGTGGCAGTTCGTCGATTGTTTGACGTTACGGTCGATATGAACGCTTTTCTTTTTCGGTTCTATAACGTTAAATGTTTAGGTTTTGGGTCCAATATTTGACGTAGTGTAGTTTGAATGTCACGGATGTTGTTTAGATTGCTGAAGTGGCGTTTAATGGTGGTGTCGTTGTGAGGAGGAAGGCCTGTGGTCTCGTTTGAACACACATATTCCTCATAACTGTACTTCTAAAATGAATTTTGATTGTTAACTAGTGTCTCTCGTAACCTCGCGAGCTGACGACCTAAACGTTATTTTTATGCTTCGCGGTCGCGTTTCGTATATTCAGCTCGTCTGTATGTGTATGTATTGTATGCGTATGTTCACTCGTAAAACGTTAGGGATATAGATGTATAAATACCCCTTTATAATATCATTGTCGTTGTCTTGCATGCAAACCGACACAAAGAAGCTCTTCTCGTAAGGCATAGAAAAGCAGCTTACTTAATATGTGGTATTTACAAAAAACTGAATAGTGAATGTATTCATAAAAGATGTGAGCTGAAGAGACAAAATTAGCAATGCAATAAATAAGCTAAGTTTGATGGGTTAAAATGTGTCCCATGATCCTTGTCAGTGTGGCTGAATGTGGTTGGAGACTGTTTTTATAAGTCATCTAGAGGTTATATAGCATAAATAAGTATATTCAGTGTTTCTACTTATCGTTTCATTTAAAATGAGTTCTTTGTCTTAATAAAATGTCTTGTGTATTGTCAGCATATGGCATCGATTTTGACTATATTACTGAACAAAATGGCTGCCGGCTTAGTCTGCAGTTGTAATTTAATTCATTTCTGATTTTACGTTGTCATCATTTAATGCAATAAAGCATTTTACTAAAATCAACTTTTTTTTTTTTCACCCTTTCCCCCCCCTTCTTTCCCCCATTATTGTCCTTCTTGTCGCCCTAGGCTGCTGGTTGGGGCATTTGCACACGGCTGGTAAGTTTGCATAGCGCTTGCCGTTACCTTCATGCTGACAGGATGGGTCCAGTGAGGGACAGGTGTGGTGGAGATGGGGGTTAAACAGGAAATTGACAATCGTAGTTTGGCAGTTGAGTTTCTTGACATCCAGAATATATGGCTTTAACAGGTGAAACTGTTTTTTTACCTTATTCAGATTCTCTTTTTAATGTTTTAGGAATCTAGAGCTTAGATTTGGTGTATGTGGGGGGAAAAAGCAGTTCAGTGAATATGAAGTGGTAGTTGAGTGAGTTAATGGTCTTCTAACCGACTTAAAATCTATGCAATCAGTTTTTTCAAATAGATTATATTTTTTGATCATTTTAAAGTTAGAGTTTCTAATGAAGTTGACATGAAATCAGAACTGGCTCTATTTCCTTAATACGCTTCCTGGTTTTGGTCATCGGAGCACTTTTTTTTTTTTTAATCTTTCATCAGAAAGTGATGACTTGCAGCACCTCTGAAACCGTTCCTTTTTGACTTATTTTTCAAACCCTGTAATCTAATCACCTATCATAGTGACTAATTTTCATGATCCAATCAGTTCCTGATGGATAAATAGAAAAGGACCTTTTGAAGAATTAATGTATTTATTCATTTTGGACTTTGAGTGACAGTACAGTTTCAACTGTATTAAAGGATTGCTCTGGCGTTTTTACTCTGTCTCTCAGCAGGCCTCAGGGCCAGTTTTAGTTTGGGCTGTGGAGCTGATCCTGTGTCGGTTATGACAGGAGTAAAGTAATTAAAGCCATTTGTTTCTCCTCCCAGCATGGAATTACTGCTAGTGCCAAGCAAGCAAAATGGGAGGAACAGACATAGATATTGTGAACATAGTGACTGAATATTTAGATTTAAGGTAGTGTATTTGATTACAATAGCCTATTCAGACAGTTTCTCCCTCTAACATTAGATGAACACATTTGAAAATCAAGCAGATAGATTTATAAAATGGTACAGGAAGCCAAAAAAGGGAGTAGGGAATGTCTTGAACTGGGTGTTACAGTTTGTTAGTGATTGTTAAATGATTTTTTTAAAAACCTGTGGGCTGTTCTTTTCATCAGCATGATTGTGTAATAACAGTTTGGTTCTTGGGAAAGTTAAGTTGAGTGTTTGAGCCCATTGGTTGTAAAATGCTGCCTTTGAATGCGTTGCAGTGGTTACGTGATACCTTGAGCAAGCCAATTGACGGTTAAAGGGTGGGATAACACACTGTAGCAGTCATTTTTCCCTCATTCCTAAAATAAGGCAACAGGATTTCTTCCTTTTATAAATGACAACCAGTGTAGTATAAATCAAGTTTGCAGATCTTTCAAGAAGCAGGACAAGCATGTGTGATTGTAAAAAATGTGCATGCATAGAATTAAGAATTAAAATATGTAAGCTGTTGATCAGTCTGAATCTATTCTCTTATATATCTTCTTATAAGTTCCACCTAAAAAATAATCAATTTACAAAATTGGACAACCATAAAATTTTCTGCATGATTCCTTTGAATGTGTGAGCATGTGTGTATTCTATTCCTCAACGCTTATGAAAATAGAAAAAAATAAGTGTAATCCTGTTAGCTTCCTTTTTAATGAATCCATCATCTTAAAGGTCCTGTTGTGTTATAGTGTGCTTCCAGCATATCCACTGTACGTTTTGAAATCTGGTTTCCTTTATTTTCAGTGCACTAGTCATTTCCAGTTGCCAGAGGAGCATTTGACCAATGTCATTTGTTATCAAGCCATGAATCAACTTGACCTTAGAGTTTGAGTACGCTGTCCCGAGAGCAAAAGCTCTTTAGTATTAATAGTATTTATTCTTGTGTTTTGTCTGTCCTTCATGGACCGAATGGGCAAATTAATCTGAAAAGATATGTTTGTAAAGGTAAACACACAGCACACCAACCTATTGCATCATTTTTCAAGAACCATTAAAGGTTTTTAGCAACTAGTGCAAAGTTTTCTGGAAAGTTTTGAGCAAATTTTGCTTGAAATTATGATTCACTCACTCATTCGATTCTGCTTGAAGTAGGCCTGCACGATTCTTGCAAAAATATGAATCAAGATATTTCTCCATGGGATTTCAGATCACAATTCTCTTTCACGATTCTCACTTTTTTTTTTAACCAAGATTTATTGCACTCAAGTACAAAAAAACCCACAGTACATTCAGTGTAATAAATTGCTGGAGTAACAAAAAGTTTTTTATTATTAGTCTTTTATAAATGTAAAAGCTTGTTGTGGAACATAGGAGAACATTTAACAATAATAAATAAAATAAAAACAACCTGTGTTTTTTGCTCCAGATGGCACAGAACACTAACCTATCAACCTTTTGAGGTTTCAGGGAGGAACCTCTCTTATTTTGAGGTGACGCTTGAGATGATTGTAGAGATTAATGTTGTTAATCGTCCGCATTATAGCTGACCGCTAACGTTAAACTATGTAGAACTTTAATGACAATGCAGCTACAAACCTTGCTTGTGCGCAAGCCATTGAAATAAGTTTCATAGCACAGCATATTCCATATCCTGTGTGAAAGGGCCATTACACATCACATGAGTAATAGCAGAACGCAGCCAATGAGGGAGATGAGAAAAGTTCAGGATTTATGATTGATTAGTAATACTAATAGGGTTTAGGCAGTTTCCCGAACAGGGTTTAAGACTAGTCCTATAGTAAAATAAATGTTAAGAGCTGTCTAAACTGGAAAAAGCTTGCGCTGAGATATCTTAAAATACATCATTGCCATTGTTTGGTCTTAAAATGCTCACAGATAATGCATTTTTGTAAGACATGTTTCTAAAAACTCTTAAATGTCCTAAATTAGCCAACGTCTAGTCCTGGCTTAATCTAATTCCTAACTGGGAAACCGGCCCGTAGTGTGTTGTTATTGTGTGAATGTGACCAATAACATGTGAATGCAGCATGATCTAAATGAAGAGAAATACACAGATGTGAATTGCAGTATTTTAGAATCGAGATCCTGAGATTTTTTTGTTGTTGTTTTTTTTTAATCAAGAAGCCCTAGCTTGAAGCATATTGTGGACAACCAGAAACGCATATTAAGAAAATAGGGTCATCTTTAATTTGACTACTTGTATGAGAGGATAAAAGCAGTGAGACTTAGCCAAAACTAAATGTTTAAATATTAAAATCATCACAATAATTAGTTCTAAGTGCATTAACTTAATCTGTTGTTAAAGACAAGTTTTATTGTGAAATGCTGGTGACGTGAAGCAGGAGGATACTCGTCAGATGAAGCCGTGTTTCAAGATTCCTGTGAACCAGACTTACTTTTCTCCTCCCACTTTCGTACCTGCTGCTGTATGCGTTTTCCACTCCAGCTTATGTTTGTGGTATGTGGCTTAGCAACAGCTCTTTACTATTAATGTTTTATCGTACCGTGGGGACCCTCACGGTTTTCTCACTTTCCTCTCATTGGCTTACATTGTAGGTGAGTATTTGCTGGAAATGATCTTTTTATTCTATTTCAATGGCAGACACAAAAATATCCGGTTATGTATAGATGGCAAAAGTTTCAAAGCAGCACTTGTCAGAATCAACACCCACAGGTTTTTCTCAAAGCTCAGCAGTGTTTCCGGTGGATTGAAATCATTCAAATAATTATATACTACTGCCCTTTACGGTTTATTTTTTGATTTATTATAATTGAGTTTCGACTAACTTAGCAGTTATTCTGAGAGTAGCACTCTGAGACTAATGACCTGCAATTTGACAGTTTATACCCTAATAAATCAATAATATGCAAATGGTATCCTTTTATCAGGAAAAGGTTAAAAACACATTTTGCTCTGCATGTGAACACTATTAGCAGTTAGTTTGACTTTTTAAAAAAATGTAGAAAAACTGAATTGGTTGCATTGTCAGGGTTTTATAATAAGTACATTTTTTTCATGATCTTCAAGAGTTTGGTAGATGTAAATATAATTAGTTGATCACATTTAATCTTTGGCATCCACATGCAGCTTTGATTTAAACTTTCAGTTAAAAGTAGCCACCATACTCTGATGTGGAGGCTGATTTTGTCATTTTATGGTTCATGGTTTTTATTTGCAGCATTATTTAGCTGTTGTGTGGTGAATATGATTGATGTTTTGGCATGATTTCAGAATGTTGCTAGAGGTTATTTAGGTGGTTTTAATTTGTTAATAATGCTTACTACAGCTGTGATGCTTAATAATCGCTGATGCTGTAATAGTGCATGAGTATCTTGTCTGCATATACTTGTAGTAAACAAAGATTTTCTGCAGCAAAACCTCTCACACATACAAAATATTACAGTTTAAGTGCCCCCTGAGATTATGTTAATATTTCGGTCATATAAAACACATTTATGTAAGAAATGTCTTTTTGTTTACTGTGGGCTCAAATCACTCTCTATTTGTAATAGTGTCTCAGTCCACATTTCAGTGGTAATGAAAGTACAAATGTGTAACAGGACTAACAGCACTTTTTGGTAAATAATGTCTGTCCACATGTTCACATTAGCCGAGCAATTCAGTACACCGGAGCATGAACTGCTTGTGTGTAAATAAACACAGTTCAGTGCTTCACTTACAAACATGCAGAGCATCTATCTGTCTTTTTGTAAACTTTCTTTGTTAGCAGGAGCGTAATGGCAAGAATGTTTACCCTCTACTTACTGTGGTAGGGTGAAAGAAAAGTGACATTACAAATGGCCGCTAATACTTTTAGAAATGTACAAGAGTTGCTTTAGAAGATACAATATTGAACATTTTTGACTTTATAACTGCAAATTCTATACAGGTGATGTTTAGGATGAGATTTGGCAAAAATCATTTATAATTTATTAACTCAGGCGCATAGTTTTGATAGGAATATATCACACACTGTCGAGACGCTTCTTTCGACATGCATCTCAAATATTTTCCAAAATATAATCATTTAGGAATATATGTCGGTCATTTGTGCGACTTCATGAGCAGATCAAGACGCGAGTCTTATTCACTCACTCCGTTTGTTATGGTCTTTCATTTAGATCATCTCTCATAATCATGTACCCCACTTAAATGATGGTGCCGTAGGACACCATATCACATACTTGCCAGATAAAGGTGTGGTGGGATTGTGTGTCTCTGCGGCGTTGTAGTGATTGATGGTTGGTGCTGTTCATTACCACTGAACTGAGGAGGACACAAAGGCCTCCCTCCAGCTATTCTCTGTCTATGTTTAGGATGCGTCTTATCTCACTGCATGTTGTGATGCAGGCCAGCATGCTGCCGTTTTCAAAATCGCCTCAAGCTTGATGCCAGCATTACTAAGGAAATGGCCATAAAGCAAAAATTTGATTGGTCAGTGTAGAAGTAATTCATATTAGCGTTTGTTTTTCCTGTTCTTTTGTCCTTTTCTCCTTCAGAGTCTCTTCAGAAAGCATTTGTCTTATTGATTGTCTCTCTCCCTCCTTCATTTTCTTGGTTTCTTCATGGATTTGTGCAGTAGCGCTGTGGCGTATGTTAATATGAGATGTGAGTAAGGTTATTGATCTGTTACAAGCCACGGATGTGCTGCGGTTTCAATGTATGATTTGAAAGATGATATTGGGATCTTTTTGGCTTTTCATACATAGAACAGGAGGTGCATTTGGTCATGGTTGTTTGGACCAGACAGAATGTAGATGAATTGATCAATTGGTTGTGTGGTTATACAGTGATATTAA
>JAUMHR010000075.1:4906966-4918403 GCA_032361145.1 Enteromius fasciolatus | reverse complement strand
TATTACATATTACATTTATTAATGCTATATCAACATTCTGAAAACGAACAGTTTGTGCTCCTAAGGGCTTTCACACTTCTAGACAGCTGAAATGGAAAATGATGGGTCGCCTCAAGAACTGCCTGCTCTGGCCACGCGCACCACGAGCTCGTCAGCGAGCGCATTAGAAAAAAAATGCGGGTCGGGTACAATATTTTCTCTTTTTTTTTTTTTTTGCGGTCCGAGTTGCGGGCGGGTTAGTTGACAACGTCGGTCGGGTTCGGGCTGTTTACACATTGACCCGCGCATCACTGGTATGCATACTATACTATACTTTTGATCCAGTTATGATCATTTGGGTGAATTTACATGTTGATACCAAACCTGGTTTGATTCAATAAATAAGTAAGATAAAAAGTAATAATAATCAGATGCAAACTCTCAAAAGTACATCATCCAACTTCAGCAGCCTGAAGTAGAAAAACGAAAGGTTTAGTTCGGTTGTTTCTGATGTGTCGTTGTAGCCTGCTGAGGAATAGCATACGGTTCTCTGCGATTGATTAAAACATTTTGTTCTCCTTTGATCTCTCTCAGTGACTGCCTTCTAAATTAGGCTTGCTTATCCTTTAGCTGTTCTGATTATTTTAAGTTTAATGCTGTTTGTTTCTCTTTCTAGGTTTGAGGAAGTCCACAAAGAAGCGTAGTGAGTCTCCCCCAGCAGAGCTCCCCAGCTGTCGGAGGAGCACACGTCAGAAGACCACGGGCTCTTGTGCCAGCACCAGGTACTGAATCGCCATCTAGAACATGCAAGACAAACATATAAATTATAGAAATTTGGCAATGAATTCAAATTGGTCACGTGCAATTGTTTTGTTCGGTTATTTACTCTACTGGAACTTCCAGTTCATCCTCATCAGAAATCAGGTGCAATGTTTTAAATTATGTATCAGAATTAGTTTTTCTGAATGCTTGGAAACCTTGATTGGTTGCGTGTCATTTAAAACCATTGTAAAAAACCTAAACTCCACACATATGACCTCATTAAATTGAGTTAAAACATTACATTGTGTTAATCATTTTATAAAATGACTCTGCATCCTTACTAACAACACCCCATTCCTAACCACGCCCCGTTCACACAGAGGATGATAAATGTAAATAATATTGGCAACTAGTGTTGTCACGGTACCAACATTTCTGTATTCGATACCAATACCAGTGAAAATCCAAGGTTCTCAGTACCAAAGCAAAACACAAAATTATACCAATTAAAAAAACACTTTTTATTAATAAAGTCAAACTAAAATAAAATATACAAAAATCAATTCTTATTCTTATTTAAAATTGTGTTTCAGGGTTTTTCACAAGTAATAAAATATAAAAAACAGTAAATTAGTTTCACCCAAATTTAATGTGTCTTTTAATTTTTTTATTTTTTGGTAAATAAAGGGGATTTAAAAGAAATATTGTGTGATTTTCTTTAAAAAGCAAACTAGTATACATTTTTAATAGGTAGTGTTAGTAGTACTTTTAATTTGACTGCGAGTAGCTTTACATTTTTGTGTGTATATGATATGACGCTGGATTTAAATTGAAGGAAATTGTAAAATGCATGTGAAGTGACTCTCAGAGCAGTTCTGTCCTCACTGAGATGGCAGATGCTGAAATCACGGCGAGACTTGTGGTGTAATATTTACAGATACTAGCCCATATAGAAAACTGTAGGCTACATCCGTTTTTAAACTGGATTTGGAGATTCAGTTTTAGAGAAATGATAAAGGCGTACGTCACATGAACCGGGTTGACCAGGTAAAAACAGAGCTACCATAGCCAAACAGCATAGAATAAACCCAACTTTATTTTGGATAGTTTGGGATTACTTTAGTGTAGTGTGTGTGGATATGCACTTTTTAATGAGAATATTGGTGTTTCCTGTTGTTTCTTTTCTTTCTAGTCGGCGAGGCTCAGGCCTGGGCAAGCGCGGAGCAGCCGAATCTCGCCGACAGGAGAAAATGGCCGACTCCGACAACAACCAGGATGGGGCCAATTCATCGGCCGCACGTACAGAGGAGACACCACAGGGGGCGTCAGGTGAGCATAATGAAATTTTACTATAAATTGTATGTGAAACTATGAACAATATTTGTGTCCTAACGTTGGAGCCTCCTATGCTAATTTTCTCTTTCTGCTGTGAAGCGTCTAGCTCAGTAGCTGGAGCTGTTGGCATGACCACCTCTGGAGAGAGTGAATCAGATGACTCTGAAATGGGAAGACTGCAAGGTATGTTTGCTCTACTTGTTTTCATCTACTACTCTACTCGTAAAGATAATATAACTGTATCTTCAGTGAAAAAAACCCCCAAAAAACCCACAATATATATATATATATTTTTTTTAGATGAAGATATCCTTCAGTCTAGTCAGTATGTCATGTCAATTAATTTTAGCCAACTATAATTAAAATGGCATCTAAGAAAAATAATTTAATATCTTTAATCATTTAAATTAATTTTAAAATTCGCTTACATCTGGTCAAATGGGTCAATTCTCAACACAATTGACTGATTATTTTATTTTCTCAATTTTTTATTTAGACAATACTGGTAGTAACTAAACATAGGTTTTCTACAGATTTAGTCAAAATGCTTGATTTTTCTATCTTTTGGCATCAAAGCGAATGAAACTGTAACCGAAACATCTAGTTGTGTGTAAGGTTTTGTTTAATTCCCCCCCCTCCCTCTCTCTCAACAGCTCTACTGGAGGCCAGGGGCCTTCCTCCTCACCTGTTTGGTCCATTTGGGCCCCGTATGTCTCAGCTGTTTCATAGGACCATCGGGAGTGGCGCCAGTGAGTGTCCTTTACTTATGTTTGTCATTTTTTTGGGATGATTGAGTATTTCCTCTGCTCAACATGTCCGTCTTCTGTTTCTCTCTGC
Source organism: Enteromius fasciolatus (assembly GCA_032361145.1). Classification (NCBI taxonomy): domain Eukaryota; kingdom Metazoa; phylum Chordata; class Actinopteri; order Cypriniformes; family Cyprinidae; genus Enteromius; species Enteromius fasciolatus. The sequence goes on along the minus strand of JAUMHR010000075.1, from coordinate 4,915,490 downwards.
ACTTGCAGGCTCAAAGGCTCAACAGCTGCTGCAGGGGCTTCAGGCTACAGGAGACGAATCCCAGCAGCTCCAGGCTGCTATAGAGATGTGCCAGCTGCTAGTGATGGGTAATGAGGAGACGCTGGGAGGATTTCCTGTTAAGAGCGTTGTACCTGCCCTGGTGAGTACTCTGCCTGCATAAGGAAATTCGCCTGGACCTCATCTGGTTTACACTGTAGTTTATTCTGGCCGAGAACTACCCTATTAGACAGGAAGGAAAGAATTATTCAAATGATCCACAAAATAATAATAATAATGGCAGAAAGTACTTGTGGGGTACTTTTTGTTTATTCAAATTTTCGGCCATAAAAGTGAAAAATGCTATGCTGTTGTGCGTTCTACAGGCTTGCCGTTTTCAGAGCAATGAACTCTAGAATGTGCCTTTAAGTAAAACTATTACTTATGATCTGCTTTTGTAGAATTATAGCAGTGTTCACTATATGGTGTCTATACCTTCTAATAATCCTTTGTATACAGGGGTTAGACGTTTTACAGTAGCATTTTCATTCAGCCATGTGCCCTTTTAATTTGGGAAAATGTTATTACCTACATGAATATAATCATTTATAATTTGAAATGTGAGATTATTGGTTATAGAGAGATTATAGATCATTTTATTTAAAGTTTGGTGAAAACTTATTTGAGTTGTGAAGTTAAATTGTTTCCGTTTTTCTCTCTTTTTGTTTTCAGTAATTTTAATCTTTAGAATGGTGTGGTAGACTGTATCTTACCCTTCCCAAATCTTAAGGCTTCTTAAAGCTTAACCCCTAAATTAAAAGAAAAAACAAAACAATTCCCCCGGGGTTGTTCTTTTTAAAATTCATAATCCAAGAGATCAACAATATCCTTTCTGTCTTAGGAGTTAAGCATCCTTTATTGCCTTTCTCTTCTTACCCTCACATCCTACTCTCTTCTTGTCTTCTTTTTTGCAGATCACGCTATTACAGATGGAGCATAATTTTGATATTGTGAGTATTATGAGCTTCTGTGAGTGGGTGCATGTGTCCATGCAGAGTCAGAACATTGTGCGAGTCGATTAAGGCCAGTGAGTCTATCACCTGGCAATGATCAACTCAGTCATTCAATTTTGGCCTTAAAATTAGAGAACAACAAAATAACTGTTCACCCCATGTGTCCTTTTTTCAGATGAATCATGCATCTCGCGCCCTCACCTACATGATGGAGGCACTGCCACGCTCCTCAGCTGTGGTGGTAGACGCCATCCCTGTCTTCCTGGAAAAGGTAAATTGCACCTCACCGTTCCTTTGAAACCTGGCTGCCAAATATGTGGATGACATAACATATCAAGGAAAGCAGGTTTTTCTTTTGAAATAATAGTATAGATATAGACAGCAAATTTAGCTCCGCTCACTTTTTATGGGTTACAACAGCACAACCACCGTCAAGTAATATCCACTTACATTCACATATTCAGTGTTTGGCATCTTCATGGGAGTCATTTATGAGCGAGCTAGCTAGTCATTAAAAACGTTGTATTTAGAAGAGGTGTCATTGTGTATGTTGTCTTAAATTAATGTTTCCTTTGTGTCCACAGCTTCAGGTAATACAGTTTATCGACGTGGCAGAGCAAGCGTTGACCGCCCTGGAGATGTTGTCACGGAGGCACAGCAAAGCCATCTTACAGGCTGTGAGTACTGATGCTTTCTGAGTGTTCGTCAACCAATAAATTCACCTGTCAAACTGAGTTAAATTGAGATGAGAGTAGATGTGTGACTTTCAACGTGGAAACTGTTCTGATGGCCCCGTTTATTTTATTGTAGAAAATGACTGCGCTGTTTTGTTTTGATCTCTCTAGGGAGGTCTAGCTGACTGTTTGCTGTACTTGGAGTTCTTCAGCATCAATGCTCAGAGGAACGCGTTAGCCATCGCTGCTAACTGCTGCCAGAGCATCACGCCGGACGAGTTTCACTTCGTGGCTGACTCTCTGCCCCTGCTCACTCAGAGACTCACACACCAGGTGATGAGCTGAAACAGAAATCCCATTCACATTTACAAGAGCAGATGTAATGTCTGAATATGTAACCCAAACATAAACACCCCACAAGGACGTAAGTGATATATTTGTCATGGTGTTATTGGTGTGAGTCATGCCTGTTTGACTTTCAGATGCCGGACTTCGGGTGTAAGCAATAAAATCAACTGTCTACTTCAGATGTATCAGCATTTATATTATGAGTTTTTTTTGGTTTTGCAGGATAAAAAATCTGTGGAAAGCACTTGTCTCTGTTTTGCCAGGCTGGTGGACAACTTTCAGCACGAGGAGGTGAGAAATGATAGCTTACGCACACACAAACTTGGCAAATCTTATTAATCTTAAACCTGTGTCTGATCTATTTGAGCAAATAAGTTTTGCTTGCTTAATTTTAAGGGAAATGTAAGGCAAAAGATAACGCCAGTTTTTTCTCTCCTTTTTTTTTTGTCATGATTTATCATCATGCCTGCTGTGATTTAGCCTTTTTCTGCTTTTTATTTTCATTTCTAGCCAGTCATTCAAAGTGCATTGTAACAGATAATGTTTGTTACGTCTCTCTATTATTTATCCATGAAATTCAGTGATGAATGAATTCAAATTCATTGAGTTCAGCTGATTCAATTTTATTTTTTCTTACAAATGAGCAAGGTTTTTTTGTGTGATGTAATTATAAAAAAAAAATTCTCAAGAATATTTTGGAATTCTGGAGTTAAACACTGCAATGTATGTGTCTCAGATTTCATCTATATTTTAAATGTGGTGAGAATAGGACACAAGCACTAGAAATACTAATTAAATGAAGTCAACAAATAATTTCATTGAAAATTGCAAATGTCTTGTCAATCTACTCAAAAGAACTGGTTTGTGCATCGGCCGTCTCTACTTTGGTATGCAAAACATTTTTGCGCATTTAGTGTGACCTCATTAACCGCTGCCCTGTGTGTCACTGTGTCACAGAACCTGTTACAGCAGGTGGCATCACGGGACCTGCTGACCAACATCCAGCAGCTGCTGGTGCTCACTCCACCCGTGCTCAGCTCCGGCATGTTCATCATGGTAGTGCGCATGTTCTCTCTCATGTGCTCCAACTGCCCATGCCTGGCCGTGCAGCTCATGAAACAGAGTAAGTCATATGTACCAAAAAGGAGTCCTGTTTGTATTAGGAACCCCAATACTGATTCTTAAACGCAGTTTGTTTTGTACATACTCGAGATCAAGGTTGATATGTGGCCTGTTTCAAATCTGTATTGAGTGTCTCTGCATTTTGCGTGTTTATAGATATAGCAGAGACCCTGCGTTTCCTGCTCTGTGGCGCATCTAATGGGAGCTGTCAAGAGCAGATTGACCTTGTTCCCAGAAGCCCCCAAGAGCTTTATGAACTCACCTCACTCATCTGGTATATGAAACATCTCCAGTTCTGTCAGTGACATCTGATTAACATGCTCGAAATGAACGGAGGAATTATGAAGCTTAAAGGATTAGTTTACACCAAAATGAAAATTGACATCTTTGCTGTAATGAATGTGTTTGATCGCTGTGTTTTATCTCTCCGCTTTAGTGAGCTGATGCCATGTCTGCCTAGAGAGGGCATCTTTGCGGTCGATGCCATGCTAAAGAAAGGCAGTGCTCAGACCACAGAGGGTGCCATCTGGCAGTGGAGAGATGACAGAGGCCTGTGGCACCCGTACAACCGCATCGACAGCCGCATCATTGAAGTACGTTCATGCAGTGAAGATGCAGTTAAAGTTGCGCCCAGAAGATTTTTGATCCATTTGATCTTAATTGCTCACTTTTTTTAGACTGCACACCAGAACGGAGAAGACGAGATAAGTCTGTCGACTCTTGGCCGTGTCTACACCATCGACTTCAACTCTATGCAGCAGATAAATGAAGACACTGGCACTGCTCGTGCCATTCAGAGAAAACCCAACCCTCTGGCCAACCCCAACACAGGTGCACATGCTACACTTATAATATAATACATATTCTATGAAAATTTTCTATGAAATATTGCCTTCCCATGTTTGTAGTAAACTATAAGATAGAGGGTTTTTTTTTTTCATATATCAATAACCTAAAATGATCTACTTTGTGTCTTCTGTGGAGCTAATTTCTTTTATAGCAAATGGGGTCGCCTTCAACTCTTGTAACTTGTAAATCTTAAGATTGAAACTGGTGTCTTCTTGCATTGTTGGCAAACATGCAGTGTTTCAAGGCCAAAGTCTGTGAAAGACTAGACGACGCATAACTAAAACCATTCATTGTAATCAAATAAATCTGATGCAATGGGGAAAGAAAAGTCCCCAAAGCATCAATCGGTGCCATTTAATCAGCAAATATTACAGCCTCGACTGTCAAATAATTATGACCAGTGGAAAATCAAACACACAATGAAATCAACGAACAGGGAGCTTCCACATTACCAAATTATACAGGGTATTTATAAAATGTTTTAAAACAATAAACGGAGTATAACTGTGTCTGTCTTCACAGGAGGGCACTTGGAGGTGCGGCGAGAAGACGCACGTGCTCAGCTGATGAAGGAGGACCCTGAGCTGGCCAAGTGCTTCATAAAGACTCTGTTTGGGGTTCTGTATGAGGTGTACAGCTCCTCAGCTGGGCCTGCCGTCAGACACAAGTGCCTTAGAGCCATCCTCCGGATCATCTACTTCGCAGATGCAGAGCTGCTTAAAGACGTACTGCGCAACCATGCTGTGTCTAGGTCAGTTGGTGAATGTAGAGCCCTATGTGAGCGTTTGGACGAAATTGTGCTTGCTTTATAAAGATCGATGCAGATTTTAAAGCAGGAAGGTGCTAATTGTCCTGGTGTGCATTTGTGCACCTGTTTCCGTTTCATGATATAATTGTTTTCCATCTCAGCTGTCCATTAAATAAACATTCCTTATGTGAAGCTTGTAAGAGTGTTTTGTACTTAATCTGAACTAATGTGTGCAAATGTGTTACGTTTGTCTGTAGCCACATAGCTTCCATGCTGTCCAGTCAGGACCTGAAGATTGTAGTGGGCTCTCTGCAGATGGCCGAGATCCTCATGCAGAAGCTTCCGGATGTGTTCAGTGTTTATTTCAGGCGGGAAGGTACTTGATCTTTTGCGTAAATGACTTCAAAGAATCAAATCTCAGTAGCTGTGGCAAGATTACTGAAAAATAAAAACGTGTATATAAAAATATATATTTAATTTACAATAATGCATTTCACCCAACGCTGCGGTTTTATCTCTCTTGTTCTGTTTAGGTGTTATGCACCAGGTAAAGAACCTCGCTGAATCCGAGGTGTTCCTCACCAGCCCTCCGAAAGCGTGCACCAGCGGCACAGCTAGTCTCTGCACCACCACCATCACCACAGCAACCACTACAGCTGCTTCTAACGTCACGCCCGACTTGGGCTCCCCTAGTTTCCAGCACAGCATGGACGACTCGCTGGACCTCAGTCCACAGGGGTATAGAGCCACTCTCACATGCACCGTTACAGATATATAGTTTTCAGGCTTAGATACTAATACATTGCCATTAAAGTTTTAAAAACAGAACCTCCGTTCTCTAGTAGGTTGAGTGATGTTCTGAAAAGAAAGCGCCTTCCTAAAAGAGGACCAAGGCGTCCCAAGTACTCCCCACCCAGAGATGATGACAAAGTGGATAATCAGGGTATGTAGCACACCACTGGTGCCAAATGTACTTGGGACGCTTGATGTATTATTTTAAGCAGAAACATTCATGTAGTTCTTGATGCTTTGTGGGTTTAGCTGCTTTTTTGGTGCCATCTTTTGTTCGACAATTGTAAATGCCTTATCTTACTCTGCATGTCTCCTCCACAGCGAAGAGTCCCACAACCACACAGTCCCCCAAGTCCTCTTTCCTGGCCAGTTTGAATCCCAAGACCTGGGGTAAGCTGGGGACTCAGACAAACAGCTCCAACTCCGAGCCCTCGCGCACTGCAGGGGTCAGTGGTCTGGCACGAGTGCCGCCCAAGGACTCGGTTTCAAACAACAGGTAAAGCTACATATTTAATTGTGTTGTGTTTATGTTTGTTTTTAAATTGTATGTGAATGAGATTAAGTTGGCAACAGATTGTTGTGATAAACTAATATATAAACTACTGTTTAAAAGTTTGGAGTCTTATTTTATAGATAGATGGATATTTTTATATTTTTGATGTTCACCAAGGTTGCATTTTGAGGGTTGCAAGATTTTTTTTCATGTAACTTATTACATTTTTAAATAAATGAGATCCTTTTTTAAATGTTTCAGGGATAAGATAAAGGCTTGGATTAAAGAACAAGCCAGCAAGTTTGTGGAGCGTTACTTTAATTCTGAGAGCGTGGATGGAAGCAACCCTGCACTGAATGTCCTGCAAAGACTCTGTACTGCCACAGAGCAGCTGAACCTGCAGGTAATAAGCATGTTATGATACACATTTTCATATGTACAGTTTAAAGAGAAAACCATGCGAAATGTGTTCTTTCTCTCAAGCTGTGTTTTTATTCGTGTTTCAGGTTGACAGCGGTGTAGAGTGTTTAGAGGAGATAAGCAGTATTGTATCTGAATCAGACGTGTCCTCCTTTGAGATTCAGCACAGCGGGCTTGTGAAGCAGCTGTTGTTGTATCTGACATCAAACAGTGAACGGGACACTATCAGTAGAGACGAAAGAATCAAGAGGTTCCTGCATGTGTTCTTCGGCTGCCCGGTTAGTCACACTTGGAAACATGCATATAGCTTCCTGTCTCTCACAGTGCTGATTTTCCAGATTTTTTTCTCCAAATACTATCAATAATTACTATTAACTGAGCTATTGGCACAGCCTTCCCCAAAACATCTGACACTGAAATTTATGGGAATATGTATGTGATGTATAGAGACAGCAAGGCAACTCTGTGTTACACGTTTCCCTTGCCGCTGAATGTTTAATTGTTTGTAGTAGTTACTGGTGTGAGACTCATTGTTTGTTATATGTGGTTCAGATACCAGGACAGGAACCTCTGGGACGTTTGGACCCAACAGAGAATGGCCCATTGCTAGCATTGGTGCACAAGATGAACAACTGCCTTAGTCAGATGGAACAGTTTCCTGTTAAAGTGCATGATTTTCCCAGTGGGAACGGCAACGGAAGCAGGTAATTCCCTCTGTGCTCTCTTCTTTAACGCTCTTGTTGTAAATGCATCCATTTATCTTTCTGTTTAAGTTTGGCTTTCTTATTCTGTATTTATAGCTTTATTTATTCAACCCACATCTAAGATTATAGACACCCTGTACCACAAGACCAGTTATTAGGGTCAATTTTTTTAAATTGAGGTTTAAACCATCGTCTGAAAGCTGAATAAATAAGCTTTCCGTTGATGTATGTTTTATGTTTTTATTTGGCCAACCAAAGTAGCCAACGTTTGATCAAAAAAGTTCATAAAAGTTGTCCTTGGACAAGAATGCATTATGGTTTTAGTTTCTGGGAAAACTTTGATCCACTTCATATATTGACTTGTGTATTGAAAATCTGGAGTTCTGATATTTAAGTATTGATATTTATGGTAGAAAATGTACAAAATATCCTAATGATTTGCATAAAAGACTGCTTTGGATAAAACATAAGTTTAAAATTGTAATACGAACATGGTGTGTTTTTAATGGATGTAAACAAAAAGAGTTATAAACAAAATATTTAATATAAAGTTTTTATATCTTTTTGTCTCATGCTGATTGATTTCATCTCATGCTGTCTAGAGCTGCACAAATAATCGTTATAAGATCGCGATCTCGATTCACACACGATCTTAATCCAGCATTTATACCAGGGGTCACCAAGTTGGGTCCTGGAGGGCCAGTGTCCTGCAGGGTTTAGCTTCAACCTGCCTTAACACAGCTTCAAGTAAGCTTCCAGGCAGCTGTGTTAAGGCAGCTAAGACACCGGCCCTCCAGGACCGAACTTGGTGACCCCTGATTTATACGATTCAGACAATTATCATTAACATTCATCATTAACTCATCTGATTTCGAGATGACACGCGATCACTCACAGCACGTCACAGGCGGTTTTACACGGGCAGCGGCCAGATGTGCTTGTTGCGCTGGTTTCACACCGCACACAGCTTGGGTATACTTCACTTTCTGCGTTTTGCGGCCTCACGGATGGAAGCGTGTGTATGCAGAGCATGCTTTTATACTGGCAGCGTTTGTCTAAAGCTAAATCACAGCTTGTACTACAGTAGACTAGATTGAATAGGCTATATTACCTTAATCTTTTGTGTATCATTCAGTAAAATTAATAAATCAGTTTGAGAGTTCAAATAGGGCTCTAGGCTCTGAGTCACTATTCTAATGCACTAGCTGTGTATCGATAATTAAACTAAACTAACTAAAACAAACAATACAATAGGCACATCTATAAAATATTAAATACATTATACTTGTATACATTTGTTTAATTTCTTAATGTTTAGTAGTGATTTTTTTCCTTACATTATAACATAATTTTTCATTACATTT
>JAUMHR010000075.1:4860380-4879276 GCA_032361145.1 Enteromius fasciolatus | reverse complement strand
ATAAGTGGTTGACAAGTGGTGATTTTAGCTTTCTTCTCACCTGTCTTGACAAGGGATACTGGGGTGGTGGGACTGCTTGCGGCAGGCGCCGGAAAATTTCCCTTATTTTCAAATCCAAAACTTGACAGCTATGCATAAGAGTCATTTAGTAAATGAATGATAAATCTGGTGTCAGTGCAAAAAAAAAAATTTGATGTTGTATAATAAGCTAAAAACAAAAGGTTTAAAACAGGCATACATTATAAAACCAAATGCAGTGTATTGCAAAAATAACCAACATATGAACATCTGTGAAACCGTGACATCACCTTGGCATTTACACACAGTGTGGTCAAACTAAATTGCTCATATTATAATCAAAGCAGTTTGCAAAATTTTCCTTTAGCTGTCAGACTTTTTTAAAAGTCGTAGCCAGGTATGCTGTACCTCAGTATAAACAGCATAGCAAAATTTCTACCATTCGACACAATGCATGGCACAGATTTCTCATGTACATGAAAATTTGCAACAAGCTGGTTAAATTCACAATTCTTTCATTCAGTTACGTGATTGTATGTTGCAGGACTACTTGACCAATGACAACGACCAAGCGGTGGTGGAGATCTGCATCACGCGCATCACTACAGCCATCAGAGAAACGGGTTCGATCGAGAGGCACGGAGCAGCTCTTGTGTCATTATGGGAGTCTTGTCTCGAGCACAACCTCCAACCGCAGGGCAAAGATGAAGACACACCCCATGCCAAGATCGCCTCCGACATCACCAGCTGCATCTTGCAGGTAGAAGCAGCACTTGAGGGTCAGAGCATAGGGCACGCTTATCTGGAAACACTTCAGGAGTTTCTGAATTGTCTTCTGGTAAAAATTATACAGGATTTCTGCGAGACTTGTGGATTGTGGATGCCGTCACACCAAACACCTCACGAAATAAGAAAGCAACAGTTTACAACTGTGATGACGAGCGCTAATCAGGATCAACTGATCAAACGCTGGATTTTCAAAAATGTGAAAAAAAGTGAAATATTCAAAATCTGCGTTTACACTGTAGTCTGTTACTGTGGCGACATTTCCACATCTGGAAATGTGATGCAGAACATAACAAACCGATGTCGTTTGACACGTCGGTCCAATGGTTTCAGGGGCGGGCCTTGGCCAATGAACGCTACCATGTATTCCACACCTTCAGCCGTCAGACTAGGGTCCAAAAAGTGCAGCACAACCATAAACATGAGATGATGTCTTAAATTAAAAAGGCTCTTTGACATCCTGGAAACTCCTTTAAAAATCAACCAATCAGACGATGACTTCAAAACTTCCAAAGCGTTTCTCATTTTGTGTATCTTATGCATCAGTCATTCTGACGTCTGAGGCTAGGACTACAATTATGATCACTAGGATCCACAGAAATGTGAAAAGGGTCTATATTTGTCAGTTGTGTAGCAATTATTATACTCATTCTCAGGAAATTAAGTGGAACTGACATGCCTGACAACAGCAATTAGTCTGTAATCTCTTTTTAATTATTTCTGTTTCAAAAAGATTTTTCACAGGCATGACACAGTTTCTCCTGCTTCTTTGGACATTCGCTTCACTCACATCCTTTCACTCAATAACTCCACTCTCTTTCTCTCTCACACACACACATGCACATTCACTTACATAATAAGCCGCATATGAATCTTAGAGAAGGGTTTAGAGAGAGGCTGAGCTAGAGTGATGCATTCTGGGTAGTGGTGGAGATCAGTATTCATTAGAGAACTGCAGCTTGAACAGTCTTATGCCTGAGTTCTTCAGAACTATTTGTGGAAGGGCTCTTTGATCTGAGCAGCAGTCACATATTCAAGTGGGTGTTTTATAATTAGCTTGGGTTGTTTGGAAATTTTTTGCCCTATGGCATGCCTTTTAAAGCTTTAGTTCCGATATTCAAGGACACTTCCCTTCAGGGAGGAATGTAATAATTGGCCATTCTTTTCACAGTAAAGGAAAATCTTCTGACGTGCTACAGAAGAAATGGAATTTATACTCATACCATGTCTATTACAGTATGTACAGTAATTAAATGCATGAATATTTTTGAAGAATTTGCTAATTATTGCACTCATACGGTTAAGATTTAGACTTAAATTTTAATAATTTTATTTTGACCATATATTTAATGTTATTGCTATGTAGTGTAATGATAAAAAAACTGATTTTCCACCTGTTTTGTTCATATCTTCTACACTAGAGGGCAGCAGAACATTTCACATACTCTCTGTATCCTTTGAAATGTTTACTTCTGCCTTTAATATGAAGGTAAAACAGTAGCAAAACTCGAGAGCTTGCTAATGTGAATGCGAGAACTTGTAAAATGAATATTTGTATTTGTAAGCTGAAATTTATACTCCCAGCTCTGATGTGAAAAGCTGCATCTATCGATTTGCACACACAGACAATACTCAGAACACCTGTGTTTTGAATTCAATTCAATCAAGTCATTTTATTGGTCGATGCCTCACCAATGATAGTTATTATTCCAGATAGTTGTTATTTTGATCGTATAAATCTCAGTTTCAGAAAAACTGATGGTGCAGGGTCACATATAAATGGTGCATAAAATCACTAATATAATTTAATATTCTGCATGCCTGTTTAAGATTCTTACTGAATCAGTTCGTTCGGTGGAAGAGCAGTTAAACTGTTCAAACAAAGCAGCCTTATTTTCTGCGCTCTGAGCATTATTGATATTGTCGGTTGCTTTTTTCCAGGCTGGTTTAGCTAACTGTTAACAGAACGCTAGACCCTCAGCCAAACATTTGTATACATATTTATCAGCTACTTTTGTTAAACGGTTGGAAAATATTTTAATGAAATATCATTAGTTTTACTGTTTTTTATATATCAGAATAAACGTAGCATTGTTATTTATTTGGACAGAGCCAGCCGATGAATTGTGAAATATTGCGCGCGATGATGTCACTGTACAGAGCAGCTCGTTTTGGTGATGGCGATGGTCGTCGTCTTTGTCAAACGAAAAGCTGCGCTTTTACTGATATATAAAAACCAGTAAAACTAATGATATTTTATAAAAATATTTTCCAAGCATTTTAATAAAATAGCTGATACATATGCAAACAAATGTTTGCATTGTGGCTGGCGTTGTTCATTGGCGAGGCATCGACCAATAAAATGACTTGATTCCCACCCCAGCCCCGCCTCCGTCTCTGCTCTCTCAAGTTTGCATTTACAAGTGCACGAGTGAGTTTTGCTACAGAAACATCGCAAAAAGAGTAGCAACTTGGGGTTGTACAGCGAAACTGAAGTAAAGCGCAAAGATAAATGTGTAGTACACAATTGTGCCTGTCATTTTGTTTATGTGAATGACACTTTACACATCTGTAACTATTAATTGCAACTTCAAATTCAAAACATAGGTGTTCTGAGTATTGTCTGTGTGTTCAGATCGATAGATGCACATTTCACATCAGAGCTGTGAGTATAAATTTCAGCTTACAAATACAAATATTAATTTTACAAGTTCTCACATTCGAATTAGCAAGCTCTCGAGTTTTGCTACTGTTTTACCTTCATACTTTAATGCCTTAAATTGTATCTCTTGTTATTTATTTTTATTTTTTTCATTCAATTGACTAAGCAGCCAGCTAACCCGCATGTGATCACTTCCTGAATCTATTAAATCTTTATTGGCATATAGAATTAGCACATGCTTCATTGTTTCTGTCTTATGTAAATGAGTCTTCTAATTTAGCATCTCAATTCAGGCCTCTGTTTAGTTCAAAGAATCCGTGACCATAAAAGCATGTCTAAAGTTGGGTTGATTTATTATTTTCCAGAATTACAACAGGCCTCCAGTGATGGCATTAGCGGTCCCTGTGGCAGTGAGGTTCTTGCAGCAGGGGAACCAAGAGCTGAGTAGAAACATGTCCAGCTACTTGTCACTGGCTGCCATTGCTAAAGCTGAACTCCTGGCGCAACACACAGAGGCCATCACCTGCAGCGTGCTGGGAGGTAGGGGTCCAACATGGGGTCCAGGGGGAGGGAAGGGTCACGGTAGGTCACTGACATGACATAGACACACACAAAATACTCTGTCTTATGGTGATTTCACCAAGCGCCACATGTTCCTGGATCGGCCAGGCATGGAGTGTTAAAGTGACAAGTGATCTTCTTATTTTTATTTTTCTCTTCAATTTTAATCGAAGGTCTTTTCCTAACCCTCTTACTAACTTTACAATAAACAAACACATCCTTATTCCCAATTTATCACATATTTACACTTGGTCAGTCACTTTTAAATGCCCAGGGTACACCTTTAGCGTCATTTTTTTTAGCATTCTCCATTTCTTACAGTGAGAAATCTTTGGCGTCATACACAGAGAAGATGAGCATGTGAATATCGCCATGATTAATTTACATATTGGGTTAATAATAAATACCTATTCTAAAATAAGTATGTATACAATACAAACCTGCCATTTTGTTTGTTAAGTGTTGATGTTGTTAAGAAATGGATTGGTTTAGGGTTGAAGTTGAACAAAATATATGTTTTTTAATAAAAAAATATCCAAAAACCACTTGCACAGTGTTATATATTTCATGCAGTTGTGTACTTACTGTAGATAATCTCAAAAGTTATGTAGGATTTGTAAATTCAAAGAAATTCCAGATTTAAATAGTTAACCGTCCCTGTTCACTGTCGCCTATCAACGACACAATATCCGCACTATCCTCGGTTTCTGACTATGAATACTACGGCAACATGTGTGGACAAATGCAGAAGTGGTAGTTATTTATTGTGCGTTTCCATATCATGGATCATGATTACACTCTCCACAGTCCCAAAAGACATAGATGTATATAAACTGAGGCAAGAAGATTTTGGAACGGTCCCCGAAATAAAGTGAGAACAAATACCGGCGTCGTGAAGAGCATTGTGAAAACCTTGGACTGGACAGAGACTCCGCTCTCGCGTGTTTTAATAGACTGGTAAGCAAATATGTATTATTCATTGTGTAAATAATAGTCATGTGCAGGGGGTTAGGTGATAAAACAAATATAAATGAGCTTTTCATCCTTGAGCGTGATTTGTGAAAATGACATATCCCAGAGTTCAACGCTCCGTCATTCTCTCTGTTGAAAATGCGACCTCTAGTGGCGTAAACTTATAAATTATGCCTTTAAGAAAAATTTTATGTTTATATATTAAATATATTTATATATCATATAAAATATAAGAATATCATATATGAATGTAAATATTTTTAAAATGTAAACTATATGTGTACGTATAAAAATATACACAGTACACATACATGTATTATAATGTAAACAAAAGCGTTAATTTTGCATTTGATTAACCATGATTAATTCTTTCACAGCACTAACTTTTACACATGCATCATGACCTGACGTTAAAGGTGTACCTTGAGTGTTAAAAAGTGATACTGAGGGATCCTGACCAAGCATCATTATGTGACGAGTTAGGAGCGAGAGATCTCTGAATAAACATTAAATATTTTCTGATTGGCTTGCGTATCATGATACTACACCAGTCTGACGCTTATTCTACGAAGCCAAACTTGTTGCATTGATCCTAACATTGATAGGTGTAGCATTGGGTAAGCATCGGGCTGGGGTGGTTAATTTGTTGGTTTATGCCTGTGTTTGTTTGACAAGTATATTGTTCCAGGACCAACAACAGATGTCGATCCAGGAACACGTCCTACTTGGCAAAGTCAGCGTCACCATATGCTTTATTTGATTACGTAGTAGACTAGAATGGTGAGTCATGGAAGGTAAAAAACAATCATATTCCCCAGGATTCAGTGCTTTCTGTGCACCTCATTGCTTTTGTGGGAATTGGAGAAGTAGTCCCTTTGTGCCTTTACAAGAATATCCACACATACAGAGACCAGTGACTGTTTAGTTTCCACAGCGCTGGTGTGCCACCCACAGCATTGGCGTGGTGTAGATGACATGTGGTCTTCCTGGCCTGCAGTGTGTGGTTCTGGTTTTTGGTCCCGAAACCACATAGTTAAATGGGTCATTTGAGACATCCACAATGAAACAAACTTTATTACATCCATTGTTCTGCTAAGTTGATTGAAGCACATGTAATTTAGTGTTTTTTGAATGAAAGATCTTTAGCATATTCCCAAGTGCCGCTTTGGGCCGAACTTGAAATACTTTTTCTACGAAATGTGCTGAGTATACAGTGTAGCCCAAGGTGCGCTGGGGTCATCGGTTCAGCAGCAGACACAAAACGCATCCCAGCCGTCACTCAAAATACAGACATGGAGTTGCACCAGACAATGATTTTTTATTGAGTATGTGGGCTTGTGTTGCATTGCACGCTGTAGCATGATGCTTTACTCTGTGATGTGACTCATGTTGAGCGTGTTTGGTGAAGTACAGCCATTTTTACCAGTCATACGAGGAATGGAAGGTATATTTAACATTGTGCATGTGCCAAAGCACACTATCATGTCAGCTGTTCAAACACCCCATTCGCGCAAATTGCTGCCCATTGAAGATTAAGATCTCATTGGTTTGGTTCTACTTCTTGTGATAAAGGAAGGGTCGATTGTTGGCCAGACTCATCAGAGACAAAAAACAAACATGGCTTAATCAGGGAATAGTGTGGTCAAATTTATGTTGACCTCAGTTCATTATCATATATTGTAGTTCGAGTCAGCCAAAGGACAACAATATTGTAAATGCCTTTTAACGGAGCCACAGAATAAATACTGAAACACTGAAATGTTGGTGATGTTAGAGATAAGAATATAAATATGATATCTTCATATTCTGCAACAGTTAGTGAAATGTGTAAATTTGTACTATTGGATGGCTCCAAGTGATGTGTTCCTTTAAAGAGATCACCTGGAAAATGTTTTGTAAGAGTTATCTTCGACCGCCTGGTATGTTCATTCCTTAGGTAAAAGGTGATGGATGTAATCCAAAAACTATCTGCGTAAAGTCTGGTATGCTTGTTCTTATTCTGGCCAATAAGCACCTATTTTGAGGGAAAAAAGAAAAATGGCATTTAAATATTAAACTGTACAAACATTGGCATCCTTTAATCGTTTTTATGTAATTTTTGACCTCTTGTGAGCATGGCACTGAAAAATTACGATAGCCTGAGAACAACCCCATAAGCCCTTTTCTTTTGGCTTTCTGGTTCAGTGCTTTCACCCCACATCATTAAAAGAGTTACCACAGACCTGAGATGTTATTTAAGATATTTGTTTATTCAGCATATGAATCAGATATCTCTACAGTGGATATCCATGCCACCCTGGTTTACAGAGAGGTTCCTCATTCTACTTTCTACATTCTATTTCTGCCTTCAACTTAAAGTTTCTCGCCAACAAAAACAAACATTGCCTCAGATGAAGAAGGTCCCTCTTGGGTTTTAATCTGTATTATTCAACTGTTAATGGGGGTTCGAGATCTAAATGAAGTGTATTGTCTTAAAACTGGGCTTGCTGCTTTACCATCATGTTCATCCAAAAACTGGTTATGTAACTCTGAGTTTTGAAACTGTCATGACAACTTCCACTCAACAGTTGCCCAGGTTTTCGGAGCCTGAGGTACAGTCAACAGTTGGCTGACCACTACAGCGAAGCAGCTTGCATCGAAATGTTTGGGTTTCCATATGCCCTGTGCGTTGTGTGTATGTGCTATCAGGCCTCCTTTGATTACATATTGTGCCATGACAGCACTCCAGAGGGCTGAGTGGGAGAAGAAAGCCGATACGCGAGTTAGCAGAACCTCTGGAATGAATCCA
Source organism: Enteromius fasciolatus (assembly GCA_032361145.1). Classification (NCBI taxonomy): domain Eukaryota; kingdom Metazoa; phylum Chordata; class Actinopteri; order Cypriniformes; family Cyprinidae; genus Enteromius; species Enteromius fasciolatus. The sequence goes on along the minus strand of JAUMHR010000075.1, from coordinate 4,871,489 downwards.
GCCTGCACTAGAGATAGAAAACAGAGCACTTACCAAACTCACTCTTTCTCAAAGTCTACATAACACAGCACAGGGCACAGGAACTTCAACTCTCGAAGAATTTGTGGTCTACATTCCCTTGCAGAGATTCAGCATGACTCAGTGATACTGCAACACTTGGTTTAACTGGTTTTATTTCCAGTATAAGCATATCAAGTTTTGTGGTTTCTGCATATTCCATGCATTATAGCAGAGCAACTGCAGAGGACCAGCTTATGGGATTTTAATAGAACTTGTCCTTCCGCAAGCCTCCCATTGGGGTCTGTCCTACTAATCAGTCTCCTTTTTCCTTCTGTCATTATCACCACCCTGGCCCTACTTCCCATGGGTTTACAGGAAACCAATAATGTGCAACCTCTTCATAGTCCGTGAAGCAGGAAGTGGGGTAATGGGGTTCAGGTTAGGTTTTGTGGGATTCTAAAGGCAGTGATTCATAGAAACAACTACTTCATTGGTACGACAATTAGATTACAATTTTCATGGTCGATTTAATGCTCAGGGCAGGCTCATTCTGACAAATGGCTTTTTGAAAGTCAAACATTTACAATGGTAAGTTAAGAAAAAGAAGACCATGACCAACTTTACTACAGAAATGGCTTAATGGCTACTACGCAGAACCTGGTTTTACCAAGTGTGACATGTTCCTGTATCAACTTCTTTGTTGACCCTGGAATAACATTGTGATTAGCCAATCAGATCTGAAGAAGCAATTTAGTTGAGGCTTGCAGTGCTTGTACATCAGTGTCATTCATTTCTCATTTCCTCTGATTTTAGGGATTACTCACGGTTAAGGTTAAGTTTAGTTGCGGGGAGATGGTCAAGACTAATGTTTTGGATTCATATGTTGTTCCAGGTCAACAAAAAATATGTTGACCTAGGAACACATCTAACTCAGCAAAATCAGGACATGTGGTAAGTAAACCTACACAAAATATCATTTTGTACAGTGGACGAGAGAGCTCAACAGAGATGTTGTCGCTGAACTAAAAGATTTTTTTGTGTTTATTTTAACAACCTGAACCTAACAATATGGTCTTTTGGATATTATTAGACTAATCTTCACTTAACTGTGAAACATTATTTTAATGCTATGTTAGCTAGAGTTACTCTCATTTGGGTTTGTCACTTTTTGAGGTCCCCCTGAAACATTTCCGTTGTGGTCCGTGCTATTTGCAGCATTTCTGTGTTTGCAGCGCGTTTGTGTGTTTGCAGTTCCCTGTGTTTGGTTGCGTTGTGAGAATTTGCAGTTTGCATGTGATTTCTTCTTAAGTTTGCAGCATGACAAAAGATAGTGTATGATGCTCTTTTCAGAAGGACTGTTAACAACCTAACAATCACTTAGTCTCTTAGCTTTGCTGAGCTACAGTATGTTGGTGGTTTACCATCAGGTCTTGTGTTTTCTTAGTATGTAGACACAGGGGTCTCGTGTTGGAAGTCACGTCAGAGGTATTGGTCTGGAGTGTGTTAGAGACACGGCTCCCCTGGTGAGTACACTCACTACAGGAGCAGGAAAGGTAGAGGTGGAAAAGAGCATCTTTGAAACATTAAAGCTTTTGAATGGCTCCCAAACTCCCTCCAGCAATGCTCATTATTAGTAATATCCCTTCAAGAATGTAGTCTTCCTACCGCCATCTGGATCCACTAATCAGTCCGAGGCCCGAGTGCTTTTGCTAAGCCAATGATTTGACCCGTGACCAGTGTCATCCAGATCCTTGGTTATGTTGCATGTTACACATGTAAAATACCAAATGTTAAATGTGGCCTGTGCTGTTTAGTCTTGCTTTCGATAAACTCATTTTCTTGATTTGATCTTATTGTACAAGTCTCATCATTATCATTATGCCTAACATATTAAAAAAGCCAAGAAAAAGAAGTCCTCATAATATTTGATCAAAATCGTATTACTTCCCTCGCCACCAAAGCAACTTACCTTTTGTAAGTGTATTGATTTTTTTCTTTTAATTAAAAATTTTATTCAAATATATCACAGAGTGGAAATAAAGAGGTGTTGAATGTTGTTTAATGTTGACGTTAACTAAAAGGTCAATTTTATATGATCTTTTCTATTAAAAGAGAGAGAAAGATAGAGGCAAAAGATATTAAATCTGATTCATTACATTTGTTAATCCTGTCAAATGTCAAAAATTTGCATGACTAACTTGAATATGTTGTGCAATATGTGGAAATGGAGTAACCTACTTATATGGGTATACTTATATAAACTTTGTTGTTTAGGACACACTTACTTACTGACATTTTTCTGCATAGTACATACTCTACACATTTTTAATTTAAGAATGATTTGGAATAATGATCCATGAGAAAGTATTGAATCACTAAATAATGTATATCCCAATGAACTGCTATGTGCTTTTAACAAAAACCTATTGATCTTTTTTTCATTCAACAGATCCTGAATGACAATGTTTTTGTTATTTTTATTTTTTACAGTTTTATTATGGTTTGTTTTCCCCAACCCTCAGAAAAATATCTATGTACATTATACATTCATCTTAGCCTCCTAACAAAAAAAACCCAAAACAAAACATTATAATACATTTAATCACATCAGCGGAAACTTAAAAATAAAGTCACAATTTGTAAACATTTTCCACAGTTCCGTCATCAGAACATAGCATCCATCTTGTGGGAAAAATACAAACCAAAGACAAACGTTATACATTAGCAGAACTCATATAACAAAATTGTTTTAAAATGGTCATCACAGGATATGCCTATAGTTTAAAAAAACAACAATGACAAAACAAAACATAACAATGGACTGAAGTATTACACTACAAATAGATTAAAATTAAGTCAAATCAGAATGTAAACATTACCAATCAAGATAAATAGTTTGATGATACATAATATATATTTTTTTCAAAAACATTCTTGTAAAACAGAACAGCTTGTAATAATAAAAAAAGATATGCTATAATGTCCCTCAAATGGCAGCAGATTAACTATTCTTGCTAAATCACATTATCCCTGTGAGGGAGCTTTTTTTGCACATTTAAGGAGAGGAAAAGTTTTGTTTTGTGCAGGTGTAGCAAAGCAGATTCTTAATATGTGCTTGTAGGAGCTCAGAAGATTTGTTTACAGGGCTCAGGTGGTTAAGGCAGTAGAGAAATTTAGTATATTAACTTTACATCCCCTACTGGGGTCACGTTAGAAATGCCCCATGCCACCACATTACCACGGATACCACAACCACTCCCATCCAGCCGCGCTTGCTGAGATATCTCTTTTGAATCCAAAACGCGATCCCACATGTTCACTCCAGACATTTTCCCTGTAAAGGCCACCTCCGTATCAAATGTGTTTGGCATACTATAAAGCATGAACAAACGTCCATACTCTTGCCCCAGTAGTATTCTTCCTTCACTGCGTAACTCATGACCTTCAGCCACTCCAGAAGAGCTTGCAGCTTTTCGACCATTTACCCACAGTGAAGCCAAGCCCTGCTGTGAACTCCAGACTGCACAAATGTGCACCCACTGACCTTCTTGAGCTGCCCCTGAAGCTTGCACCAAATGGGTTTCACCATTGACGGTAAAGAAGACGCTCTGTCCGTTCAACACTAGCTGGAGTTCATAGGCATTGCCAGTTGTACTGTATGAGAAGAGGATGGTCTTGTTGAACGCCTGAGTTGGTTTCACCCACAGGCAAATGGTGACGGCATTGGTCGGAAAGGGTGGATTGCGTGTGACTTGCACATGAGCTGTAGACGTAGATGAACGTTTGGGGAAGAGCAGCCCAGTGTCACAGCCTGGAAAGGAAGAAGAATTGAGAGAGGGAAAGGGAGAGTGTCAACTTTAATTATCTGCTGGTAGAAGGAACAGAATTGATATGGCGTAATGTATTTATTTTTAGAGGGAGAATCACTAAACCAATCCACAAATCGAAAGGTACATATGATTACTTCACTGAAGGCTTATGATTTTTTCGGTCTAACGTATCTAACCTTCACACAAATCTTTCAAGGAGGGTTCATTGCAAAGTGTAAATAATAAAAATGTTTTGTGATGTAATCATTTATATTTTAAAAGGGATCTCTGCAATGAGTTACATTGTAAACAATTAGTCATTGTGAATCCTGTCCAGGCTTTGTTTCTGCAAAGAGCGACAAAGATCAAGAGACTTCTTTTTCTTATCATTACAAATGATCAGGTATAACCCAACTATGATCATCCCTGTGCAGTTATCTTTTGTAAATTCATGCTTGCATGAGCATGTTTTATACGGGTGGTCAGTTTTGTGCACGTTTAGCTGGCATAACCATTGAAAAGACCTTCAACGAATGGGATTGAAGGGGGTTTGGTTAATGGGATTGATACATTCTATACTATTGCTTCGCTCTACTTTCTTACCGTAGCATACAATATTTTCATTAAATTGTTCTTGGGTTTCCTGCTTTGGGAGAATAGAGGAAGGCTAAGTCATTCTCTAAACAGTTTAATCTGGTTCTGTTTCCCCCGCTGGATGCTTTAGTGTGGTCGCCCTGCAAAGCTGTTCCTGATTATACCTCCCTCCGTCTTTTGTTTATTCTACCTCTACAAAGCTATTTAATGCAGAAGGCATGGGCATTCGCAGATTAAATCATTTTTAGCTTAAGGTGACTAGAAACTGTATCTGGCTTACTGACAAGGTGAAAGCTCTCTTGACGTGAACAAAGTTTCAACTCAGTAGGAGCTTAGGGGTTAAACATTTGTCAGATTTCGGGGGTATCCACCTCCTACCTTGGGATGAAGGTGGTCTGGTCAGAGGTTGAATGAGTTGACATTTTTTGTGTTAGTCTGCTAAGTTGGTTAGTGGTTTGATCGCACCATGTGTTTTGCATAAATCGCAGATTTACAGCTCAAATCAGAATCGTAACCTTGGCAGTCTGTCAGGATGTTTTGTTTAGGTACTATGGCATAGATTTACATGTGCGTTTTAAGCTTTCCTTACACAGTGTGGTCTGTTATCTGTGCTATTTTTAGCTCGTAGTGAGATTTAAATCCAGTTTGAATTCCAGTATATCCATTTTTTTGCTCTACGCGCCTCTCATTAAAGTGGTAAAAATATTGACTACTTTTGATTTCTATAACTTAGATGTCTCACCTGATGGGAGCCTGTTTGCAAAGACTGATTTGGTGTAAAGGGTCAGTTGTTCCCGGATGGTTTGCAGCTCGCTGGAGATGGTTGCCAGAGTCTTCTCTAGCCTACCTTCATTCTCGGTCTCGGTCACTTCTTGCATGAGATGTCGGGCCTGGAAACTCTTGTCTTGGGAGGCCAGACCTCCTCCTCCCAATTTCAAGCAGCCGTTCTCTAGTCGCTCCAGCCGTGCAGCCTGGTTTACGCTAGCAGCCAGCAGCTGCTGCAGGGTCACATGATGCTGCGCGGACTGATCAGCTGAAACCTGTCGCACACGGTCCAGTGCGTTCTGCAGGCGTGTCTCCGTTTGAATCCCAGCTCGGCGAACCGAGCTTTCAACTGCAGATGCACAAGAGCCACCGTACTGTGCTACAAACTTTAACATCTCTTCTCTCAAACTCTGCAGCTCCACCTTGATGATATCATCAGCATACTGCAGGAGCATGTTCTCTTTCATTTGGGAATTTTCCAGCATTGTGAAGAGCTTATCCCACTTAGTGAAGACTGGACCTTTGCAGGGTTCAGGGGAAGGTGTGGGGGTCTCCCCTGAGTGAGAAATCAACGGAAAGGAAATGAGAGGAATATAGAAAGAGAGATGACATGAATTAAGATGACATGAATTTTATACATACTTCAGGCGACACAGCTGAGCTACCTAGTGAAGTGTTGGCAGCGGAGAGTGCGTCATGGTCTTAATGAAATATTGCAACTAAGGCATGGTTGACTTAAATGCTTAGAGCTGGATAACTTTTATAGTGATTACATTCAACCAAAAAATAACTTTTCTGTTTTCTGGCAACAACAGGATAATTCCAACAAACAGAAATGCACATTTTCACTTCAAGGTAGAAATAATGATCATCTCTTTTGATTTAAATTGAACCTAAAATCTTTAAAACAATAAAATTTGATTTGTCTAGTCGATTTTTTTTTCTGGTTGTAAAAATCGAATCAGATTTATTTTTAATTATCAGCTACATTTCATTTTTCTTTTTCCCTCGATTTGTTCTTGTTGTCAGAGACGTACAGTATACTCTAAAGTCAACACACAATCAAAGTATATCCTCTTCAACAAACAAAACATTCATTTATGTCATGTTACACTTCAGCAAGTACTGCAACAGATATTCCATTGTTACATTGTTAGTATCTCTTTGTCTTTTTCCTGGGTAATGTAACATCTTCCTGAAAGACATTTCCACACACATGCTGATAGTTTATTTGTCCTGTCACCACTTGCATGTCTCTGTAACTCACAGCTAACAGCCCTCATCACAATGAAATATTTATTGATTTATTTTTGTTACTCACCTTCCGTCTGGTCCTCGTCAGTTATCTCGTTCAAATAATTGGGTCCATAGTTCACATCGATAACATCCTCATAATTCTCAGGTGCTGCCGTGGACAGTGAAACCACCAGACACATGGTCTGGAGGAATGTCCACTTGGACATGCTGGCCATGTGTTGAGTATGAACAAGGCTCAGTGTTTGTATATAATTGTCTCTTTTTTTTCTCTGGTGGTCTTCCTTGTTAGATGCTTAGCAATCGGTTGGCTGGACTCCTGCTTGTTTGGTGAACTGCAGCTGAAAGGGAACTGAGCCTGATAGAGGAGCTTTGTGGTCTATATAAACATTGCGCACAGAAAGAGAGAGAGAAGGGGTGGGGGGGATTTAGCTCCAGTGAGAAACTCTTCGTTGGAGGTATGGGTAGGCAAATTGTTGTACTGCTCCTGCAAAAGAGAGAGATTGGGGGAGGATGTTGGGAAAGAGGTACAAGTTGAAAACCTGAAAGGGGAAGTACCAGTGAATTTTGAAACAGTGGCTTGGAAAATCCTTTTAGCAAGTCCTTACTGTAACTTACTCCTAAAATTGATGAGTGGATAAATATTATTGAAGAGCACCAATCTAACCTCTATTGGTAGCAATGGAATTTGCGATCATTTTTCTGAGAAATGCACCCCAGCTCATAAACAGGGAGATCATCCAAAGATAGAGACACATATCTAACAATACTTATTGCCAACGACTGTATGTACAGTAATCTTGTTACCACCACTGATGAAGATTCTTGTAAATGTGAAATTAATGCAAACCTTAACCTCCCCTCCTTTTCCTAGTGCCAACTTCTTTTCTCTTCAGTCCATGTCCCACTTCTGAAAAACCAGATATGCTTTCTTGCTGCCGATTAGGACCTACTGTTCAAAAACTCTAAAATCTTGACTTTTTTTAAATTGCAGAAAACATCTTGTTCATTCTCATGGTCTCTTATTTCATCGTATTAATTAATAATGCGTTTTAAAATCTGTTATTTTGGGTAGAAATAATGGGTCCTGTATAAAATGGATGATGAATCATAAAGAAAACGTGCTTGTCCTGTGGGGTGCTGGGGTTCGGGTCATAGACATTTGCTGTTGTTTTGGTGAAGCTCACAGGTGCCACTTTCACAGTTGTGTACATTTTACTCAGAAAGGAAGACTCCACACCCAGCTCCAAATGATTTAATGCCTTCTGAACGTTTCAGCGTGATGCATGGCTTATATATTTCATGTGCAGGCGTAAGTGACCTTTTATGGAAACAGAAAGGTCCCATGACTTGTACCCTTAGACATTAATATGTCTGCAACACAAAATGCCTTTAACTGCAACGGATGGATTTTTCTGCTTACGCAGCCAGGTTTGCGACAACATCAGCATGCCAACAAATCTTTCCAGAATGTGAGCTTTACATTAGTCATCAGTCCATTAACAGAATTTAACTTACCAACGCATACTCTGTTCTGGATGATTTTTCTCTGAAGATCGTACCCCAAAGTGTTTCATTTTCCACATTAATGTTGTTCCCTACTGAGAACGTCTGCTGGTGCAAAAAGTATGGAGGCGTATCTGAATGTGAACCCGGGCCAGGGTTACTGGACAGTACAAATGTGAATGACTGGTCTCGTTGTCTGAAGGGAACACAGTGGAAGGTCAGCTTTGGCCAATGCCTTCAATCTGCCACCTTGGAATGAAAAGTGCTGATCATGAAAATTCCAACAGAACCTACACCATTGACGGCAAGGCTCGGACAATGAAGTCCTCTAATCTAGTTTTAAAATGCACAGTATATTACGGCAGCCTCACACCCACATCCCAAAAAGTGGGCTGAGCAGGAAGGAAATCTTAAAATGAACACCTGTGTGTTTATCATTCCCTTGAAATTACACAGTTATTTGTTGTACTGAACAAAATGTTTTACTGATGATTTAAAGGAATATTTCTGGCTAGATGAAATGACACATTGACAGTATATGCTGTGCAGACAGGAATCATGCAGCTGTGAAGAGGTCTAAACTGTCCTTTTTAGAATTGATTGTTTTTAGAACAGGATCGTGACTTTTGTTTGTTTGGTTAAGCTTTGGTCAGTTATTTAAAAGGATGCAGCTTTGCAGAGATAAATTTAATGATATGGAATGATTAAAAAAAGACTTTCTAAAAAACGTTTTATATATTAATTTACTTATCTGCCACATATAACTACTATAGTATAATATACACTATGGGGCGGTTTCCCAGACAGGTATTAGATTAAGCCAGGACTAGGTTTTTGTTAATTTAGGACATTTAAGTAGTTTTTAGAAACATGTCTTACAAAAAAACATTACATGGGAGCATTTTAAGACCAAACAATGGCAGTAATGTATGCTAATGCAAGCTTTTTCCATTTTAGACAACTCTAACATTTATTTTAATCTAGGGCTAGTCCTAAACCCTGTTTGGGAAACTGCCCCTATAAACTAAAAACTACTACTTATTTTTAGTTATACTCATTAGTGGCTGAAATTTATCTAAAAATATAACCTGGTAAAGATTAAAATCTGTTATCTCATGTGGTTTTTGAAAGTGAATGTCGATATTTCCTATGAACTGTCTAGGGCCAGCAACGTTTTCCCAACTGCCTCATTATGAAAGGTTATGTATAACACTAATCCTTCATTAATATCACCCTCTGTGTGTAGAAACAGGTGGGCAGGTCTTCTGCAATCCAAAATGTCCCCCCTGAGCCAGAAGAAACCTCTCGTTTTCAGAATTATGTCCACTAACTGACCGCCCTGACTTAGATGACTTGCCACAACAGAGATTAGATTTGTTGATGATGTTGGGTGGGAGTTTCCTACCATATTTTGTTTATAATAAAGTGAATTTTTTATAGCTTTTAAGTTAAGTGAATGATCAGTAAAAATTGTTCATGACACTAGATCAGAGAGTTAGTAAGAGCTTGGACATGGAAATCGGTAGATTAAATCATCAAAGCCTCTTCACCATAATCTTCCAGTGAATATTTCAACAGTCCATTACCTAACATCTAAGAGAAATTTTGGATTTTTTCGACACATTCTTTGCTTAAAAAAGCCATTGCAACATTGAACTTTTTTGATTGTTTTCTTACAGCATGCAAACCTGGATTTTTTTGTCTGCATTTGACATGTCATAAATTTCACGTTTCAAAGTTTACTGGCTAGTGCCTAAAATGCTCTCCTTGTGATTTTATTGGTACTGTTGCCATCCATTATGCCCTCTAGTCTATGATCATCCATCGTGGTGTCTTTTCACTTGCTGTTCTCACATTTATTTAATGGAGCTCCTCAAACTTCAAACCAAAATCTTTCTTGTGCTCAGATACACCAATGTTATACATTGCTTCCAGATGAAGAATGGCTTTTAAATGACCTAAATTTACCTACCGGTTATGTCAAATTCAATTCAATTTAATACTAACCAGGACATGTTTTTATGCCATATGCATGTCAGCTAAAAGGCCTGACTGAGTTGATTAATTTTCAACTAAATTAATGAGGAAACAAATGGCAATAAAATCCAAACAACAACAACAAGTATTTATCAGGGCTTAAATAATGAATCAGCCCTCACTTAGTTTTGCAGGGGAAATGACATGCACATTTCCACCACAGTCAACATTTTTTGGGCTTTGCTGGAGGTTCAATTCATCATTCATTGTGTTTTTCACTTTTTGTGTGTGTGTAATAGCTTTGGTATTGGGGCATAAATCTTTTCCATAAGAGATGTGTGCTGTGTTGATTAATTATTGGTTTTGATAGGTAATGCCATGCTGTTGAGAGTGCTGCCATCTGTGTATCCACGACAATCAGAGCCCATCCATCAACACATCCGTGAGCTGGCGGCAATGATGTCCCAGTTGGACCAGGCTGGCAGACAGCACCTGCTCAGACTACTGCAGATGATCTCTGACCTTCACCCCCTGGTGAGTGAAAGATAGACGAAAGAATAAAGGTGGTGTTTGAGAATGAAGGCTGGTCAAGGTGAGTTATTCTGGGCAACAGCAAAAGAATTTGAGGGTCAACAAGGGAGTGGAGGGGTGGATAAATAAATGAGTATGAACTGAGTGATTTAGCATTTATTTTAAAGCAGACAGCTGCAGTACAAGGTCAGACATGGTAAAAAAAAAAAAAAGGTTGATGGTTGACACCTCTAGCGATAGCCATAGTTAAGGATGGGGAAATATCAGAAAACACATCCTAAGCTCTTGCCCCCCTGGCTGTGACAAATTTACAGGAAAAGAAAATGGGAAACCACATTTTTGGAAGAAACAGAACCAGTCATCTGTTTTTTTTTTTTACATTTTGAAAAGCTTTTGAAGGGGATTGAGGGGTAGCCTGCTGGCAAATAGCAGATGTGTGGAGTCAGAAGAATGCATCAGTCATGAGGAAATCATTTTGCGTTGGGTAATAAGCACATGCGTATCACTCAGCTCATCAGGGATAATAGTACGATTAGGATATGAGGCATTATACAATAATGTTTCATTTACATTTACCGAAATAGGAAATGAGAATTTAATAGTCCCTAATACCTGTGTACTTCCATAGTAACTAGATGTGTATGTAGTATGTAACCACAGTGTAAGTACACAC
>JAUMHR010000075.1:4820457-4833553 GCA_032361145.1 Enteromius fasciolatus | reverse complement strand
AAACGGTAAAACGCATCTGTATTACTCTAGGGATGTTGGAAAATGAGCCTATTTCCAAAAAAAGTGGAGTGTTCCTTTAAGTCATGCTTAAATCAACAAAAAGGACAATGCATCTGCTTAATTGTCAATAAAAATAGTTTGAGTTTATAATGTTCAAACACTAATTTTGGAGTCTCTTTGGAGATCTGTAAACATGCTAGTAAGTATGAGTACGTAATTCAGTGACTTAAAAAAATGTTCTTGTTGTCAGCTACTGGTATAATGATGTTACAGTACCTACAGAAAGGGTCACTGAACAAGTGAGTCCTTTTAATGTGTGTTTATCTTTAGTAAACGCTGTCAAAAGATTTGAAATACTAAGATGAAACAAACATTAGCACCGTTAAGTCTAATTTGCTTATCCACATTCTACTTTATCTTGCAGAAGCTGGTGTTTTTCTATCTTTCCAATTCCGTGAACTCATTTTCTTTTACAAGAACACATTCATTTATCTCCAGCCCATCAGGACTTAGTTATTCCAACTACAGCTTCTCTTTTCTCATTGTTTTTTTTTTCATTACTGTTGATGCATAATCCACATGTCGCATTAAAAAAAGAATATGAGAACCAAAGCATAATTATGCTCCAAGTGTTGTTCCAGCAACGCATATGGAGAGTCGAGGGACGTTCAGGCTGATGCTAAACTGGCAGAGTCACATATACAAACCCAAGAACATAAACCAACATAATACTAACTTCACTCTTCTTTTCCATCACTTATATAGTGTCAGTGAAGGCCAGAGAGAAAGCATGATTAATGATGTTTACAGAGAGCTTGATTTTATGTGATTTGTATAATCAATAGACAGAATACAACGGCAGTTATGAGTAGCGGTTTACCAATACGGGTTTCACAATGCCTGATGTGAAATTCTGTTAATCTATAGTAAAGGGTGAGAGAGTCTCAAATAGCACAACCAGATAAATAAATAAGATAACTTCCCAACCATGTGACCAAAATGACCAGATGTATCAGCTGAGACTAGTTGGACCGGGCCAATAAAAGGCTAGTATAATATAATATTTCTGAATACTTTTATGGACAATATTTAGTCATATTTTACTAAGGCTGTTTTGACATCTGGCTTGTTGCATTTTCTCCCTTGGTTTAGTTCATTATGGCATATATACAGTATATGCAGTCAGCCCAAGATCGACTAAATGCAACATTGTTTCAGAACAATGCAAATTATCTACCCATCTAAAAATGCCCTAAAACATGAGTGTGTGGTTTTACTGAGAAATACACGTTGTTTTCTTTTGCAGTGGTTTGGAGTCTGACTACAACTTTTGTACTAAAAGATGGAGCAGTTTAGCGGCTGGGAGTTTATTTTAGGATATTTTGTGGTTTGGGAAATAGATTCAATTTCTGGCGAAGGAATTCATAAGCAATTCATGCTGCTGTGTTTATGTGTGTGTTTGTGCTCCAGACTCACATCGTGGCTGTGTAGCCAAACTGTCCTTCTCCTGTCCAATGAAAGGACACTACTGCCTGTACGGGAAGTCCTGTTTCTCACTGTGTAGCTATCAGCCACACCTCTGGATCCAAATCATGCTACTGGCACTGCAGGTCAGTCAGACATGTTTTTGTGCCACAAAATTTGTGGCACCATGTGTGTGTTTGTTTAGCGATATAGCTATTACGAGGGCTGAAATGTCCTCAATTATGCAATGAAATGTCACAACAACTGATTTATAAAGGGTTCTCACTAGTCCAAAATTATTGAGGCAGGCTAAAACATGTTTCTACTTAGATCTAGTGATTTGTAGAGGTTTCTGTTATGGATGTGTTTATTGATAGAGGTCATGTTAAAAAAAAAAATCTGTAACCTGATACAAAAACAGTGGAGGTCTATGGGATGTACTTAATAATATAGTGAAACAAGTGTGTATGTTAATGGATCACTGTTGGGTGTAAATAAATAAAAGTGGCAATAACTTTGCCAAACATGATAGGTACTGTAGCTTGGCTGTAGATTTTCAAGTAATTGTAGCTTTTCTACTAACAAGTTATTGTTCCAAACTAGTAGCCTTGCAGTAAAACACTTCATCAACACAACACATAATTTTTCTTTCTGTCAAATATTACATACTACAGTAAGAATTTGAGTTTAACACAATATCATGCAATGTCAAATCGCTCACATAATTTCTGATTTACTTTATTTTAGGAAAAGCTGTCCAACTCAGTAGTGTTCCCAGATGTCCCACTGTTAGGATTTTTTTTTTTTTTTTTGTGGAGAAATAAAGTAGAGTGTGTTTTGGATTGATTTATATCTATATCTATATATATATATATATATATATATATATATATATATATATATTCATAAGAACTATTGTACGAGTTTGCGCCAAACTAAAGTGATGGATATAAGTGCTCTTTGCTCACTTTCTTTATCCAATCCATTCATAATTTGAATAAAAGCTTTATTGGGAAATGACAATTGTATTTAATGCGTGATTGAATCATAAATTGTGATGGCTGACATAGAAACCATAACAATAAATACATTAGTGCATTAAGTCTCTAAATGCAAAGGCACACTAATAGATCTCTCACTTGTTCTGTTATCTATAATGTGTTTCTTCTTCATTTTATTACTTTGACTTAGGGGTTAAGCCTATCTCACCGTAAGCAGCGGTCAGTGTGATTCTTGCCTTAGCAAACACCACTAATTATGAGTAGCGTGTATTTTGGCAAGCTAGCATTGTATCATGTCTGTGTGCAGAGTAAAGTGAGCGAGGCATTGTGCTGTCAACATGAGAGTGTTATCCAGCTGAGGAAACTTTGGGAGAAAACACAGCTGACGGGAGCACACAGCTTCGAGCTGGCCATGACCCAGACAACTGTTCCTCACAAGAAGGTAAAGTCCTCAAAAATTTCTCTAGTGGACTTCTTCTTTTAAGCTCTCTCTGTCCGTCTGTGACTCACACAAACACGTACTAATCTGAACCAGCATGTATCCATTCACACTTTTCTTCACTTGAGAAATGACACTGGATTTGGCTTCACACACAAGTCCATCTGATTTTGAGCCAAACCTAATGTGATATTGTTAATATCATTGTTAACATCTTAATAACTCTAAATTATGATTTATTCTTCATCTCGATACATTTTTTCACATCCACAGTGCATATTGTCACATTTTGGTGTTGCCAATTGCAGTATAATCAAGTATTAGCATATTAACACTGAAGAGTGGAGTAATGGCTGCTGAAATTTCAGCTTTGCCACCATAGGGATACATGTTTTTTTAATATATATTTTAAAATGTATATATTAATGTTTTAGAGTATTTTTAACCAAATAAATTAAGCCTTAGTGAGGATTAAAAGACACATTTCAACATAAAAACCTAAATATTCAAAACTTTTAGTATTTGTGTATTTAGTAGGGTAAGGATTTTCACAGTCGAATAGGAATTTTCGAATCTTGCCAATAGACGACTGATAGTCGAATCATAAGTTTGGAGATTCGACGTTCATAATTACTGAAATTAACACACACCGAAAATGTGTAACACATGCCTCGCAGATACAAACGGGTTAAATCTTTTTTCCATTAAATACATAACATTAAACGTAATCAAAACCCCAATAATTTTTTTATTTTTATGTAAATATTCACAGCGTTTTATTATATAGTGTTCTCATTATAATGTTATTTATATGACAGTCCCAGTCATAGATATTACTTTTCTTCATAGTTTGTCCTGCTTGTGTAACTCAACCAAATTCATTTTATACGACATAAATAATATACACAATATATATAAACCAGCTGAAGTATTTTGAAATCATTTGTGCCCTACCTGATTATTGGGAGAAAATTGATAGTTCAATGTGAAATCAGACAATGAGCACCCCCATATAGACAAATAGTATGATCACAACACCCCGCGAATATTGGGCTGAGAGATTAGGAATCGAATGAGGCTCCTCGGATCGAATCGTTGACTGTTCGAGGACACCCCTAGTATATAGACGAATAGTATATAGAAAATTATTTATATTGCTTTCTGCTGATAATCCCCAGCTCTAAGATACATTGAATAAGAAGTAAAAACCTGTCATCCTCCCCCTTCCTCGGTGCAGGACATTATGAGGAAGAAGAGGCCCAGCAGGATAGGAAAAATATGTCTGATCCTAATCAAAAATTACGTTTATAACTTTGAGAAGAG
Organism: Enteromius fasciolatus; assembly: GCA_032361145.1. Taxonomy (NCBI): domain Eukaryota; kingdom Metazoa; phylum Chordata; class Actinopteri; order Cypriniformes; family Cyprinidae; genus Enteromius; species Enteromius fasciolatus. The sequence goes on along the minus strand of JAUMHR010000075.1, from coordinate 4,829,326 downwards.
GGTATAGGTTGCCACAGTGGAAAACTATTTATGCATGTGTTAACAGCAAGTTCTCTGTGGAGATCAATAAAGAAAGCACTAAAATGTAGTACACTAAGGTTTTAATTGGCATTTACGGTTCTATGAAGACCTTTAACATTTATGGAATCTTCACACTGCACAAAAGCTACATTGGATTATTAAAATGTTTTGCACACTAAGAAAAAGATGTTCCCAAATATGGTTATTTTACGGCATTACTGCAAAAACACCATTTTGGAAACCGTATTTTTAGCAGTGCAGATAGATGTTTAACTTCGCAGAGCCCAACATACGCCCTCCATTATAGCCACGTTTATAGTGGAAAACGGCCACGTCATGCAAACTGTGACAGGTCGGAGGTCATGATAGCTGCTGAGATGGGGATGTTTACCTTAGGTCATTTCCTCTTTATGATGCCGTGTAAATCCAAGCGCTCGGATGATCTTATCAAACATCGTAAATGTCAACTCTGAAATAATTACATATTACAGCTGGTGTCTTTTGTGTCTTAATGCTGTCTTCCTTTTCTTCTTCCCTTTTTCTAAATCTGGGGTCATTTATCATCCATTAAAGAACTTTGTGCACACATATGGAATCTGTTTGTGTTGGGCACATGTGCACATTCAAACATACGAGGCAAGACACTAGCAAACCCATCTTGAATGCACTCATAAACAACCCCCAAATGATACCCTAACCCCTGACATTTCCTGATTTATTCTCTTTCCTACACTTAAAGAGACAGCTTTTTCCAACATTGAAAAGTTCATGTCATAAAAGAAAAAGGATTTTATTTTTCTTGCTGTTTTGAAATGATTTTGTCTTTATAGAAAAAATGTAGACATATCAGACCCCATATATTGCGACAAATGTTTAGTAGGTTTTCGTTTATAAGAATTTACGGTTTGTGTCTATACAGAGTTTGACTTTAGGGGAAAAATAACTTAACCTAACAAATATTCACAAGAGTAAAATGTGAAACTACCCCCTCGTTTATACATTAGGTTCAAAGCAAAAGAATATTTAAAGGAAATCAGAAATTTCAATTATGTTTTTTCATTAATGACTTGTTCTTTTAGTGAAAAATTACACAAACTGTTAATTTAGCTCTGTGTATAGCGTCACGAATCAGACCTCTGTGGCTCTCTCCAACCGCCGTCAACGGGCACCTTCACCCGGACTCTTTTCGCCCACGCACCTTGGTGATTTCCACGACATGTGTTGCACATTATCTCCCCTTTATAAGGGCGGGAAATGATGCAGGTAGTCGCCAAGTTTTGTTTGCCGTTGCAACTTGGAAAAGAAACAAAAGTACATCCAAATACCCTATCTCCTTAACTACTGTAACATAAACGGAAGAAAAAGATTCAAAACAGTAATAGCACCCCCTCCCTACGAAACCCCAAACTAAATTAACAATTACAGAAAAACAGAAGTCCTCATCACAAACAAAGATCAAACAAAGACAACTTGCAATCAAATAATGGGTTTCTTAACTATAAAGATAAATGTAGCACACAAGTTAACACAACTCTACTCAAAGGATCCAACTTAATAAGGATCTCAATGTTGTACTCTTAAAGGGTATGAAACCACCGCATTAAACGTTGGTTAGCATTTGACATTCTCATTAGGAACACCAAAGGGTTGTGGTCAGTATAAACTTTAATAGTGTTAGGACTTCCACCCAAATATACTTCCAAAATGCTAGCGTGCCAACAATAAAGCTAATGCTTCTTTCTTGATGGTGCTGTAGTTTTGCTGGGTCTTAGAAAACATCTTGGAGAAAAAAGATACAAGTTGCTCACTTCGAAAACCGGCTACCGGTATCACTCCCTTCCAGTGCGTACTGGGTTTCCAACCCCCATTTTTCCCCTGGTCTGGCGAACCATCCAATCTCCCTAGCCTGGATCATTGGCTTCGTCTCAGTGAGACCAAGCTCATGTTCACCTACAAAGGACTGTCTGTTGAGTAACGGAGTTAGCAGACCGGCTTCGATACCAAAATCCCACCTATGAACCCAGTCAGTGGGTGTGGCTGTCCTCCAGGAACCTTCGTCTGCGGCTTTCCTGCAGAGTCCAAGGTACGTGGGTCCTTTTCAGATCACTATGCAAATCACTCCTGTATCTTTCTGTTTAGACTTACCAGAACATTACTGAACCTCACCCACTTTTCATGTCTCCTTCCTTGCTCAAGCCCGCTGACGGTCCGGAAGGAGAGACGGACCAGGATGAGGTCGCAACCACCAAGTCCCTCCCCTGATAGTCGACGGAGAGGAGGCTTGGTGATTTCCGCAACAGGTGTTGCGCATTATCTCCCCTTTATAAGGGTGGGAAATGATGCAGGTAGTTGCAAAGTTTTGTTTGCCGTTGCGACAACTCTTGAGCATTCTTCCCTTATACTTTGGATTTCTTTTTGTGTATTACCTGGACAGCCTTTGGATAACGATTCTTGCTGGATACCCCGACCCTTTGCTTGAACTCTCTGTGAATTACGATTCTTGCTTGATACCTCAACCTTCTGCCTGGACTTTTGGATTTGTTATGGCTTTGCCTCCGTTACTCTTGTTTTCTGTTGTTCAACCCTGTCTGCCTGTTTGATAATAAAGAGCCTGCTAATGGATCCGACACCCTCTGAGTCATTACATATAGTAGGGGGGATCTTACTGTCAAATTAGCAAGTTATTGCTCTAGCATTTTTAGTCTTTTGCTTTTACAGTCATTTTAATAATTCTTCTTTTTTTAACGGTATGCTAGATTGTGTTCCAAAATGTTTGTAAAAGGTTTTCATTTATTAGACATTTGTTTTACAAAACTGTACAAGAGAATAAAAAAAACCCCATCCCATTCATATATATATATATATATATATATGTACTGTAAGTGTGTATATATACGTGTAGCGCTGCCTTTAGTATTTAGGTGGGTGGGCAGGTGGCAAAAATCTTGTGTAAACCTGTTTTAGTGGACCAGAGTGGACTATGGGAATGGGATTAAATGGTAGAAGGACACAGGGTCAAATGCCTGACAGGATTGAGAAAGTGTGAGTTAAATTCGCTAGCAGTATGCCTTTGCATCTATTTGATTTTTTTTTCTCTACTCAGAAAAAAAATAAAGTAGACAAAAATAAAATTGCAGGAGGTCTTTGAGGAATTTTACCACACAACATCTTGAAGGCATTATAAGTGTGTCACTTTGCTAATGATAAATCACACTGAAATAATAGTAAATAATGGAAACTGGAGAATGGACAATATAGAAAAGCCCCTTTGCCTCACATCACCGTATTTTACTGACTGGTGGATGGGATCCTATTACCATGCTTGTGTGAGTGTATATGTGCATGTGTTGTGTGTGTTAGGCAGACTAGGGCTCTATAAAAGGACACTGGGAAGAGTGTCGCAATAGTATCCATTACAAACAGAAGGACCTCTGGTACTTTTCCGGTCTCCACAGGATAATGATGACATGTTAGCTAGTATGTAGTAGGCCCCATGGTTTTGGCTTTTCTCCCCTGACGCTTTTGCACATCTGGGGCTTAGGGTTTTCGCTGCACATGTACACTGGGGTTTTGAGAGTCAAGGTTGGTGTTGACGTGTTTCTTTTGACATACTAGAATAGCGAAGTCTTATTGTTCAGCTCTGTTTCTTAACACTGGCCAGCTGCCGTCCCAGATTGCCCAACATTTTGGAACAAAAAAAGAAAATGAAAACTAACTTCCAGGCATGTTAAATGCTATCAGGAACTTCTCTGATAGTTATCCAACCACACTCGATGTGTCGTATGTCTCTGACTCACCAAAATCATTTCCTGTGTGACACTCAAGTCATCTTGAGTCATCAGTTTAGAGATTGAGATCATTTCAATTCAACATGAGATTCAATGAGATTCAATTAATTTCTTAATTCTTTTGTATTAGCTAAAGGCATACAGTACCATTAAAATGCCACATTCTGTCCTTAATATTTAGATGGCACAGTAGGTGTGTAATGATATACCAATGCCACGGTTTGGTTTGTTTGTTGTGGGGAATAGAGTTCATGGCATGGCACCAGCCACATGATTACTTGTGATAACTTAAAGGGGTAGTTCTCCCAAAAATTCTGTCTTTAATAGGGTTGCAAAAGAAAACCTTCCATGGAAACTTTGTCTGGGAAATTTTGGAAATATTCAGAATTTGAATCTTACCATGAATTTGTGGGAATTTATGGGAATTCATTGTTAAATTTGGGGAAATTTATAAAAGTGTATCATATACAAACATAAAAATAAACATTTATAAATAGGCATTTTAGAATGGTTTCTAAAGAATCATGTGCGCTGGAGATTGGAGTAATGATGTTCAAAATTTAGCAGAAATACGTATTTTAAAGTATGCACCTTTTTGTTCAATGAGGAAGTAAGTCTATGGGTGAGGCTTCGTTTCATTATAACCTATACTGTAGGTAAATAATGAGGAGAACAACAATGGTAAAATTGTTCACACTACAAACATTCTGTTCATAAGTTATAAAACATTACAATTAGTAATGTGTCCAAACTTTTGACCAGTAAATATATATATAAAACACCTTGGTATTTACTTGAATCCCATTGATCAAATAAACTTAGATGTTGCCTTTGGACTCAAATGCATCAAGTGTGACTCTGGAAAGATGGAGGGGAATCCCTCTTTTAGGTGATCAGAGGGGATTGTTTGTGTGGTAGGGTCATTTTTAGACTTATTTTATTATTTGCTCACCTAAACATTTAGTCAGTTTAGTTGTACAATTCTACAATGGTTTAGCCTAATTTAGTGTCCCAGGATATTACACACAGCACAATAATGTTTTATTCATTTATTTATTTTTTTTAATGTAATTTACATGAATGTTTACCAAGTTGGACATTTTGATATTTTGTGTGCATGATTTAAGAAATGGTCTGTGCATGAAATGAAGTGTATGTAGGGGGCGTGGCCTTAATAACCCTGCAGTATGCTGTGTGTATGTGATTTAATTTAAGCAATTTTTAGTCTAGAATTTATACTAAAATTGCAATAAATCTAGCTGTTTTAACCAAGATTATGGTGCAAGAGTGTTTTTGTCATTGTCATGTGGTTCTCTTATGATAATATGGCACGTAAATTATCCAGCTAGTGCCTGGTTGATCACCCAGGTGTTTTTGTTTTTACCTCTGAGGTGCAGGTGTCAGTTAACGTGGACACCTGCTATCAAACAAGAAGAAAACGCAGCGCGTCACGCACACAAGAATGCTCCTAAGTGAGTGAGAGGCTTTGTCTGCATCTAAAAAAAGTAAGCTAGAAAGTAAGCTAAAAGTAAGAATATCCTCAGTAAGGAATGTCCTGATGTCCACTTCACAGGGCACTTGCGTTCCAATGGAACAAAATGTGCAGAATAGGGGTGCATGGGTAAAAAACTAAATAAAGTACAAATTATTTGACTTCTAAAATTTTTCCCCAAAGATTTCTATAGATATCACGATAAATCGATATTGTGATTTTTTTTTTTTTTTTTTTTTTTTTGGGCAATAACTATATTGTGAAAAATCTAATAGTTTGAAAGCCCTATTACAAACCCATAAGTTATTTTTGATAAAATCCAAGAGCTTTCTGACTGTCGGACTGTCTCCATTGTCCGGTCCGCCTTGGAGGGCGTCTTTGCCCTGCCCTAGTGGGCGTCTCAGCAGTGGTTCCTGGAAGCCACTCCTAAGGGGGGGGGCTCTGTCACACCGTCAAGTGTGTGCGGGTGTTTATGTTGTGATCTTGTGCCATGTGTTCCTGTGTGTTTTTTCTTTTCCTTACCTGTCACTCCACCCCTGCCATTAGTGTTTCATCCTCTGCCAGGCGTGCATACCAGGTGTCTTGTGTTTTGTCTTGATTAGTCTTTGTATTTATACCATGCCCCATGTCTTGTTCAAATGTCAGTTGTTAAAGTAATGTCTTGTACGACAAGCATTTTCGTCAGCGTTCCTATGTTTCTTTGTTCTTTTTAATTAAATGTTTATTTTGATTATATCTCTGCTTCCTCTGTCCAGCTGAGAAGCGGATTCGCGACGACTGCAGTGTGACAATAACGAGGGCCTGAAATGGTCAATAGACCCTTGTAGTTGGCTAGTTGGTTGGGTGCGGCTGTTGAGATTATTTATTAAGCATAACAAATAATTGTGTGTCTGATTGGTCCAGACCCTATAGTCACTAAACTAAGAATAAGCCCAACCTAGTGACAGAACCCTGAAACCTGCAACCTAATTTCTGATTAACCACGAGTTCAAGGCCACTACCCTAGAGTGAATGATTTGGGCAAATCCTCTTCAGCTCAGATTTTTGGAGCCCAGATTTTAATAAAGAACATAAACCACAGCACAAATACCCCTTACTAGACTCCATATGTGAGAACATGTACACACACATGGCCCTCATTTAGATCTATGTACTTGTATCATCTGTAAAAAATACATCAGATGCAATTTGTGCTATTTGAAAGGTTTTCATGGCACAAATAATCAAATGCACATTACATTTCTTGCTCAGTTCTTACACTGATGTAGTTGGCGTGAAATAAGTAATGGCAGAGCAATAGTAAGATGACTTGACTGGTCTTGCCAGAGAGGCTATCCGCAGGGGTTTGGTAATGACCTGCATCAATCTACAGGCAAGCAAAAAGAGAAATTTAAACATAAGATGTATGATGGATGGTCTTTCATCTCCCTTTGATTTAAAATTTGAAATTGTAATAGTTACTCACTGGATAGGTGACGATTAAACTCTTGTCTACTCTTTGTCCAGACAACTCTTAGGTCTGAACAATTTGTATCATGTAGTTCTAAAGGAAGTTGTTAGGGCTTGAATCAGCTTTCTTGATGCACTTTCTTTTCTAACAAATTTGGTTTTGGTCGATTGTCAGGGAAAGTTGGATTTACTGTGTCCCCCTACTCTAAGTAATGTGCTGCCATGCTGAAGGAGATGGTGAAAACTCTTTCCATTCATCTCTCTGAGCCTCAGGTCTGAGAAAGTTGGAATGACTGGTGACCTGGTTTTATTCGCTTGAGGTGAAACTGTGTGTAATGCAGAAAGTAGAAAATCAGACCATAATGTAATAGTTCCCCAGAGCTCTAAGCAAATAATAAAAACATTCTGTATTACTCAAGCATTATAATTTTAAAGGGATAGCTCACCCAAATTGTACAATTCTGTCAACACTCATTTGACTCACTTGCAGAACACACACACGAAAGATTTAGAAGATTGTTGGTTTTGTTTATCATTGACTTCCATTGTAAGACAAAAAGCCATTTTCTTCTCAAAATAAATGTGACTTTTCACAGAAGGATTTTATGCATAGCTTTGTTTGATTCAAGTAGTTCGATTAACCACAGTGTCTCTCCCTCATGTTGTTCCAAACCATCTTTGTAATGATGACAATATTTCATCGTGAAAGTAATCCATATGAAGTCTTTTGCAAAGTCATGGTCACTTTATTAGATTTTTTTTTTTTTTAAACAATGATTTCAGCACATCATGCACATCAAATACGGTCAAAGTCAACTCAGCCTTGCTTAATGCACAAGAACAAATCTTCTTTATCACAGTGATCTGTCATGTGTCATTAAAAATATCTTCATCTGTGATTCACTGATGAATGAATTTCACATGGGTTTGGAACAGTATGAGGGTGAGTAATAGAATTTTCATTTTCATGTGAACTATCCCTTTAAGGGTGGAGGCAATGCACAAGCCAGTGATTGTAATTTCTTGGAAAGGACTTCTGAAAAATCCTTGTTATTCTCTCAACTCTTCTGTGTGATGTTTGTGATCATCCATTTCCAGAATACCTCAACGCAGTATAATACTCACTTCACTTATTTTGATATCTGTAAAAACAGATGATTTTCAAATATCATTGGTTGTCTTCATTTTGGCAGAATGCTCTTTCTAAGGGCCACACACCCTGACATCCATTTGACATTCTAGTCAGTAAGCACATTTAGATGTAGACTCTCGTTGTTCTTTGGTTTCTAGCTGTGCTGTCGACTCATAAATACATAAAGTAAATCCCAGATTGTCATTACGCAGCTGTTTCAGTCCGTTGATGGCCTTCCATAAAGACTTAATTATTCTTCAGTGGCTAACCTCAGCTTATCACCACTCTTTCAAAGCTAACTTGTGGTTTACTCCTTTCCACAGTGTAAATATTAATATTTATATCAGAATACAGTGTACATGTTAGCCTTATTCCAAAAACTAGTAAGCTTTTCACTTCTACTGTTTGCATGCGCAAGGTAGTGCTTTGTAATATATGTTAGCCATTTTTGATGCATTTCAAGACCTCTCGGACTCTCCAATAGATAGCAAGGATCCTTCCATGATCATGTAACGTAGCAAGGAGATTGTTAAAATAGTAAACGGGACATCAGTGGGTTAACTATAATGTTATAAAGCTTACGAGAATACAAAAATAATGATAACATATTAAACAATTCATTTCCTCCATTTCACTCTAGTGCCATTTTAGAGATCGTTTACATAAACAACAAATGTTTTTCTGATTCTTGATCGTGTAAAGATCCTTACTGAGAATTCTGTAATTCCTCAAAATATCTTAATTTGTGTTCTGAAGATTAATGAAGGTCTTAAGGTGCGTTCACACCGGACGCGAATGAAGCGTCAAGCGCGAGTGATTTACATGTTTTTGCAAGTCAATTACAAGTCAATGCAAAGACGCGAATAGACATCCTGCGGCGCGTATTAAGCGGCGCGAATTACGCGAATGCCGCGTTTGACGCGTGATTCGCTCAAGTTGAAAAATCTGAACTTTGGCGAAATTTCGCGCCGCGTTAACCAATCAGGA
>JAUMHR010000075.1:4789934-4800675 GCA_032361145.1 Enteromius fasciolatus | reverse complement strand
TGGATCCATCATGCCTTGTTACCACTGTGCAGGCTGGTGGTGTAATGGTGTGGGGGATGTTTTCTTGGCACACTTTAAGCCCCTTAGTGCCAATTGAGCATTGTTTAAATGCCACGGGCTCCTGAGCATTGTTTCTGACCATGTACTACTTCCAGCAGGATAATGCACCATGTCACAAAGTTCGAATCATTTCAAATTGGTTTCTTGAACATGACACTATACTAAAATGGCCCCCACAGTCACCAGATCTCAACCCAATAGAGCGTCTTTGGGATGTGGTGGAACGGGGGCTTCGTGCCCTGGATGTGCATCCCACACATCTCCATCAACTGCAAGATGCTATCCTATCAATATGGGCCAACATTTCTAAAAGGGGGTCAAACACCATATTAGTATGGCGTTCCTAATAATCCTTTAGGTTAGTGTATAGTTGAGTATCAACAGCAGAACAATGAAAACTAATCCTGTATTTTCTAATAATATTCTTATGGGGCAACATTGAAAATAGAAGAGGACCTAGGACAGACCCTTGTTGTACTCCATACTCATGATAACTGAGATTCCACTCCCCATTTAAATAAACAAAATGTGATTGAAAAAGCTTGCCTTTGAATACCTGTATATTTTTGTATTTGTTCTATGAGTATGTCATGATTTATATTGTAGAACGCAGCATTAAAATCAAGTAAAACTAGCAATACGATGTGGCCTTGGTCTGGTGCTGTTTCTGTGGTATGACGGGGCCTTTAATGCTATGATGAAACCTTCTTTTTTTTTTGAAAGGAGGACAATGTACCAGACACAACTGTTTCTAATATTTTAAACTTAATGAAAGATTTGTAATGGGTCTGCAATTTGGCAGTTTACTAGGCTCCTTCCTAAAAACAATTATCTCTGTGAATAGGTTGAAGAATTTTTTTTCCACTGACCATCATCATATAATTCTGTTCCAAAAAAAACACAATGTAGACTTTCTAAGTAAAGATTTTCAACTTGAATATTTTATTAACCGAGATCCAATGTGTGCTTTAAGTGTTTTTAGCAGTGTAGTATGTTGCCTTTGTGAAGTTGATCATGTCATTGAGTTTTTCATGTTGTTCCCACATCAGACATTGACCACATGGGTTGTACATTAAATTGCTGCTACGTGCCTAAACAGCAGTCACTGCACTGAACACAGAGGAATAGCCCTTAAACATCATATGACAGTGAGCACCCTTGAGTAGACATAGCAGCTTTGCCAAAACATATTCATGTTTAGTTCCTCCCAACAGACCAAAGACACGCTGGACCAGCTCCAAAATAAATTCAACCACCATATGTACTAAATACACATTACAAACATGAGTATGTCCGCAAGTAAATTACACCATTCAAAAAGCCAACTTCAGTTGAGAAAACATGAACAAGACCTTGGGGAGAATATAGCATTCTGTCTGGAATCTTCTCCTTGAGTTATCTTGGCAGAAAGACTCTTGTTTAGCCTCCCCAAGTCAGCATATAGAGCCTCTACTGACACTATGATGACCAAGCGTGATGCGGCAAGTTTCCAGAGTCAACCAATTTATCTGTCCGCACTGAACGCAAAACAGCTGTGCAACATGACACAGTCACAGCCAATCAGAATATATTTGATGTTTAATGCACGTTGATGAGGAACAGTCTTTTTCATCCCATTGGTGCATAGATCCATATTGCCCAATCAATTATGAAACGTAATAATGGTCCTTTGGGATGAAAGTAATGATGGTCTGAAGATTTTTTAGCACTAGGCCAAGAGACAGCCTCTCCGGATGCCATCATGTAATAATTATATATTCATATACAATATGAATATCGTTGTTATTTCTCTTAACTCTTTGAGCAGAATTTTGGACTAGTCATTCGTTAATATAAACTATAGGTAAACTTCATTTCAATAGCCCAACAGTATAAGCAACTAATGTCAACCAGCTTTCAGAGTTTTAACAGACTGTTAGGTTAGGGTTAGTATGTACTCGGAAAGTTACTTATAGTGAGTAGAATGTCTGCTGAAGGGCCAACACAAATACAGTGTTAGCAGATATTAGATACTCTAACGACTAATAGTTGACATGTAGTTGCAAAGTTACTTGAAAAAACCTAAAAAAAAAAAACGCTAGCAAATTATATTATAAAGTTGGATATGTAAGCATGACTGCATACTGCATACAGTACATACAGTTAGTCTCCCATAGCCAGACCTTCTGACTGACAGGTAAAGCAACCAGTCACATTTTGTGACACGCACTTGTCCTGGAAATCTCATAGGCTCATTGAAAATACGTGCCTCTTCATACATTTCTGCAAAACTGAAAAAATGTACCTATACATACGAATCGCTGCAGTTTCCTGTTGAAATGAACTCTAGAGGCAGTAAAACTCCCACAGTTTTTGTTCTTTTTCACACAAAAATATGATTTACAGGTACATTTTTGATTAAGGCTAATTTTCACACATTTAGTTGCAGAATGTTGTGTTATGACTTCACAACGTTTTCGTTCATCCTGCACGGTTTGAAAACTGGTACTTTTGAACGTTGTCGTCACATGTACAGCTTCATATGTATGAGTTTTCTAGTTCAGTAGGTTTACTCGGTAGCTCACATGATATTGTGTAGCACTTTGGCAGTGGAAAGCACTGGTTTTAATTCCGTGTAAAAACAGCTCAAACCAGTGGAAGAAAAAAAATAGCATGGCTGCATGAGGGAATACATTTTTGCCTTTGTTAACACTATCAGGTAAGTTTAGGTTTGGTTTTGGTGTTGCAGATATTTCAGCATGATTTCCAACATGACACTCACTGGATATTTGAATTAAAACATAAAAAACATACCTCAAGCAGCATTATAAAAACACTGCAATGCGTACTTGTACCGACTTGCCATGGTTATGTATTAAATGTGTGTTTTAGCGCCACTCTCTAGACATTTCACTTTAAAACTTCGGCAAAACATGCAGAAAGGTTCATAATTACAGGGTTGCAAAAATGTATGCAGAGGCACATATAATCCTGTATAATCTACCTAATCCGATGACAACTTTCAAACTCAATCAATATGTCAAAATCCGCCAAAATAAAGCAGACAAGGACCAACTTCAGCCGACGGTGCAAAACACACTGATAAAACAATCGACGACAAACAAAAACTGCACGATGGACAATCATTGACATGGTGTGTATCGGGCTTATAGGGCATTATTATATTATATTATAAACACTGAAGTCATTTTATGTAAAGTTGCTTAGAAACAATGTATATTGTGAAAATCGCTTTACTAATAAATTTGACTTGTTGCAGCTCGTCCCGGCATGGTTTTAGAGCTGACAATATCTGCACTGAAAGAAGTTGACTACAGATCATTCATACTAGAATAACAAGAAAAAAATGCTAAGTGGTGTTTTAATGTAGGTTAAAGTAGTATTTATTGTCTTTGGCTGGTCTGGTCTGCTTGCGTTGTTCTTTCCGCTCATGTGCGTTTAGGTTTGTGTCTATAATAGTGTCTCATAAGTGAAGAAGAACTTTAATAAATCTGGCTCTTCATCATTCCAAGCAGCCCTTGCTGCCACTTTTAGATCAAATAAACTCCTGCCTTAAAATGTCCCACACTTTGGAGCAAGTATGCAGTGTAACGGTGCAGATCCTAGTGTGACAAAAATGTGTAATGGATTTTGGATGAATGTTTAAAGTCTGAGTAAACTTTAGAGTGATAAGCTGTTAAATTGCATCTCACTTTAAGTTCTTGTGAAGAGTACTGCTGAAAAAGAACAAGGTGTGTGTCATTTCAGTTTACACACACACACACAAACCATTTTAGCTGTTTTTAAGGCAACTTTACGAGTCCTTCGTAGAAAAGCAGATGATGCAATATAAGTGATAAAAAACTCAAAGATGACAGACAAAAACCAAAATGTTACACATATAATCATTAAATATGTATAAAAAAAAAAAAAGAAGTAGAAGAGTTTAGCCTAGTTAATTGTATGTATTTAATGCCCATAAATGTTTTGGAAAATTTCCAAATGGTTAAAGTTTCATGATGGTTATGATGAAGTTATCAGTTTAAGTTTCCTATGTAGGCAGAAGACAGTGAGGCAACTCGCTATGGACCATTATTGGAGCAGAGCCATAGATTACATTTGGCAAGCAGACAGTCCAAACTGTTAGCTAAAGTTGTATATCATTGTCTGGTTGTTTTTTTTAAGCTGGACTGTGTGTGCTCGTCACGTGTGTGGAACTCCACCGCTGGGTTTTTTTTTGTTTTGTTCACGAGTCTTTTGTTTGTCCTGAACAGTTAAACTGCCTGCTGTTCTTCAGAAAAATCCTTCACGTCTCACAAATTCTTTGATTTTGAAACATTTTTGTGTATTTGAACCCGTTCCAACAATGACTTTGATTTTGAGATCCATCTTTTCACACTGAGGACAACTGAGGGACTATTACAGAAGGTTCAAAAGCTCACTGATGCTCCAGAAGGAAAAGCAATGCATTAAGATCCAGGGGGTGAAAACTATTTAAAGTATGGCGATGTATACATTTTTCTTATTTTGACTAAATATCATATTTTCGTTTAGTACTGCCCTTCAGAGACTATTGTGTAATATAACATTCAGGTCAGTACTAAGTAAACAAAATGCATTTTGTATGATCCTTATTTTGGTAAAATAATTAACGTATAAACTGTAGACACTGCCGAAATGTTTGTGCTTTGTCCCACAGCCAATCAATACCTGATGGGTGAAAATGACAGAAGCTTTAATGCAAAGTGACTTCAAGGTGAATATAGCAGTTTATGGATACCCTTAATCAAACCCATTACGTTACCAGCATGCTCTCCTGTAAAATTGCATCCAGGTTTATATTTTTTCTGTAGAATATGCTGCTTCATGCAGATGAGGGAATAAAAAGTGTTTCCTGCTGGCTGTGTACAATGGGACAAGCTAATCGCTTCTAATCTAATGCCAAAGTTACACAAAAGTAGCAACGAAGTGCATTCTTTACACAGAATGTTTAATGCTTCTCGGAGGTGGCATAAATGCATTTACAAATTCTTTAAACCTGCTCTGACCCTGATATTAATTTTGGTTTTTATGCTACATTAAGTTACATTAAGATTCGTCCACACACCCCTAAAATGGCTCATTGAAACACACCAAACTTCTCTACGTCAAGATGTAATATTGTAATATGTAATATTTGCCTAATGCAGCCCAAACGGTCAGGCGAAGAAGGAAGGCATGGTTTGAGTAACCGCAGCAGTGTTGATGCAGTCATGTTAGGAGAAGCTGTGCGTTTCTGTGCAAAAACAAAATCCCTTTATTTGGCTTTCCGAGTTGTGTTGTTAAGTATTTGCTATTGACTGTTCAAATGTAGAGTTTTGTGCTTGTGCTGTGCAAACCATTGAAATGAATAGGTTTCGTAGTGCAGTACATTCCGCATCCTGTGTGAAAGGGCCTTAAAACGCATTGTGTGAGTGAGAGAGAAACAGGGTGACATCCCTGTGGAGTTAATAGTAAATACATACAAGCACTGTGTCTGTCACACGACTCTGTTCCAATTTTGGGCTTGAGATAAAAACTACTAAGGCCTTTGTTTTCTGTCTTTACATTTATTTTGAAAGCTGAACTCTTGCTTATGTTAAGGGCGTTACATGTCTGCTGCACGCTTGTGTTATTCGGCCAATCACAATGCACTGTGTCAGCTAAGGCGGGGCATAGAGAAGCTACAACAATGTGCAGTATTTGAAAATGTATGTTTTTTGAACATTAAAGCATGACAACATATTCTTTAACACCAAACAATGATCTTTAAAATAGCATCATATGACCCCTTTAACTCAGCAATGTAAAGATGCCTTATGCTTCACATATTCTATTCAACCGTCTAAATAAAAAAACACTGTCTACAATATGATGCTCTTCTTTTAAGTGTTGTCACTTATGCAGTGCACTTCAAAGTATTAATAACAATGTGCATTTGAATTCCAGATATTTTCTCTCCCTTAGAGACAAATACCCCACTCTGTGAGGGGTTGTTTTTGGACATCTGTGGTGCAGAGAAACGTCTTGGATTTTGAACCACAGTGAATCGAAATCAGTCACTTGCAGAAAATCTTCTCTACAGATGATACATCTTTGTTTGTTTAAGTCAGTTACACAGAGTTTCATTAAATTCCAGAATCGACTGTTGTTTAGAGGTTCCCCGAAGACTGAGGGGTGAGAATAGAGAAACAAAACATTTAATAATAAAATATAAAAGATTTGGAAATTGCATTAGAAGCCAATCAAATGCATGTAAAAATCCTTGAGTGGGACAAAAGTGAGGCGATGAAGAAACCGCGTGAGTCGGCGTATACTAAAAGAGAGGCAGCATGTGTTTTCAATTGGGTCTTCTGGCTGTGATTTGCTTAGAGGCCCTGTGGGGTCCCACATGTGTCTTAATTACCTCAAATTTTGCTTTAATAAGATTTTTTTGTTGAGAGTTGACTTCTACCTGATTGGACTCCTGGCTCCAGAGAGGCTGATTTGTAACTCGAATGTAACATTTTAAGTAAATAACAAAACAAAGCCGACACATACTGCTTTAACTCTGTGAAGAACATGCAGGAATGTGATATATGTGACCCTGGACCACAACACCAGTCTTAAGTCACTGGGGTATATTTGTAGCAAGAACCAAAAATACATTGTATGGGTCAAAATTATAGATTTTTTATTTTTTTTTTGGCCAAAAATCCTTAGGATAGTAAGTAAAGATCATGTTGCATGAAGGTATTTAGTCAATATCTTACCGAAACTAAGTTAAAACTGAACATTGATAAGATCTTCATTTGGACAACTTTAATGTGATTTTCTCAGCATTTATATTTTTCTGTACCCTCAGATTCCAGATTTACATATAGTTGTATCTCGATCAAATATTGCCCTATCCATCCAAATCATACATCAATGGGAAGCTTATTTATTCAACTTTCAGATCATGTATGAATCTTAATGTCGGAAAATTAACATTTACGACTGGTTTTGATGTCCAGGGTCACATATGAGCATTAAGTAGCACACCATCCCCAAAAAAACCTAATGCAACATCTTGGCCTTAGATAAAGTGAGATTCACTGTTAAAATCCTTCTTGTCTGTGCAATATAACCACACAAGAAACAAAAATATTTTAAAAAGGAGATGTTTCTTCTCAGAATTGTGTTTATATCTTACAATCCACAAATTTGTTTTTATTCAGATTTTACATCTTGCAAATCATTTTGTTTTTATATTCTAAAAATTGAGAATTTATTCCACAGTTCAGACTTTTCTTCTCAGGACTGCAAGTTTACATCTCACAATTCTGACACTTTTCAATTCTAAATTTAAATCTTGCTATTGTTTTTTTATATCTATCTATCTATCTATCTATCTATCTATATATATATATATATATATATCAGTGGTGGACAGTAACGAAGTAGTTGTAATTCGTTACTGTACTTAAGTACATTTTTCAGGTATCTCACCAAACGATTCATTCTCGAATTGGAAAGATCCGATTGCAGCTGTTCACGATTCGACAGCTCACTGATTCAAACGATCCGTTCAGAGCGAGCGAGTCTCCATTTGAACTGAACAAGGCGCGCGCGACTGATAAAGTAAGTTTCTAACTTTAACTGAAAATCATATTTAGGTACAAATTGTCAGTTTGTTACACAGCAGTAAAGGGTGATCTATTTAAGTCCACTGAAATGAATGCAGACACAACATCAAGTCAAAAGTGTCTCTAAGTCAAAAAATTGTCATATTCCCTGCTGCTGTAATGTTAGCAGTTTTATTAAAATGCTACGCATTTAGCCCTACGTCTGTGTTTATATTGTTTATCAACAGTATACATTTTTTTATATTGTTTGGATCTGATGTTTATTCATAACCATATACCTATACATATAAGTGGGTCTAAATATTGTTATCTAACGTTGATGCTGATTATTTAGCTAACAAGCTTGCTAGAGCTAATTTATAGTAATTTTTAGATAATGTCCAAATATTTTTTATTTATAACATCTGAGGGGAAAAAAGAAAGGGTGTGATATTCAGGTAACTACAGTCATTAACAGTTGTGTGTACGATAGTGAAGTAATGCCCTCTGGAGGCATTTGGCCAGGAGTGTTTACAACACAGACAAGAAAAAAAGAAAATATAATATTTTCCTTCAAATGTTTCCCCTAACTTATTCTCGTGTCATATATAACGTTCTGTGACGTTCTGCAAAACAATAGCCTACGCTTCAAAACACCTTTTTCTTACTGCTGAAAATTAGACACTCAAATCTAATATTAAAATCTAGTTTTCTCTCGGGGACATTGCAGTGTAAGCTTCACATTAAACATTACTGCATCATGCTCGTCAAAAATCCCAGGTATTTTGAGCAGTAAGATTATGAAAAAATATTTGCTATATAAAATTAAGTAGATCGTAAAAAATTGCAGTACTTTTTTCTTAAGTACATAAAGAAAACAAGTACTTTTGTAGTTTCACTCGAGTAAAATCACTGATCTATATATAACGTTCTCTATATAGATCAGTGAGTAAAATCAAAAAAGGAGTACTTTTACTTTTACTTAACGACGTACAAATACTTCGTTACTGCCCACCACTGGTGAAAACTGTTATATTGAAATTTGGGAGCATTAAATTGCATTATGTGACCACAGAGACATATATAATATAATATGACGCACTGGCGTAATGAATAGGCAAATTAACGTATTACGTCATCTAGCGACATTTAATGAGTTTTCTAGCTGGCATTAGCTACTTTCGATTGAAAAACGTTGGCAATACTGTATTGGAGTAACGTTAAGATCAAACAATGACAATTAGTCACACTAGCGTTAATTAACACTGCCTCATCATCCCAGACTGAATATTCGTTGAAATGCCCGCGAAAATTCACTTGTTTTGAACAGTTCCTTTGAACGGTCAAACAGACATTAATCGCGTGATCTCTAGCGTCCGATCGTCTATTTTACACGCAAAGAGTTGTAATAAAGCAGTATGTAATAGTTTTAGTGTGTCGATAAAACCGTTACACAGTGGTAAACTTTATTCCAGGTCTTTTCATTTGTAACATTTCTTCTATCTTGTTATAAAGTCATTTAGTTTTCTTAATGACAACACTATGAACGCCTCGAGAATTGGGTTACAGCAAAAAGCGTCCTTGAAAGAGGGCTAACGTTATATAAGGTGAGTTGACTCTGGACTCTCGATTTGGGAACGGACTGCTCAGTTCGATTCGCTACAAACTCGTTCAGGGCTGATCGGCTTTGTGAACCGGTTCGAAAAAGCCAGACTCTTATGACTATTCGTTCACGAACTTCAACTGTTGCCATGGTGATGATCGCTGGAATGCGCGCGGAAACCGTGCAACATCAATTGTAATTCAAGATCACCGTGCTGTATTCATCCTTCAAGATTGGCGTTACGTAGCAGCACAGCCGCTAGACATCAACAGTGCTACGGACATATTTGCCTCAGAAAACAACTTTATTTACGCTATTGTTAATTTTGTATTGAGATCCTTTGCACGTGATTGTGAATTCAGAATGACCGCGTCCACTACAGTTAACGTTAGTCTCAGTCCAATATTGAACACATCGATACACACGTACACCCTGAATCTCGCTGCAAGCAAATATATGTTGTTTTTCGCACCCCTCAGATCAACTTTTGCTGGGACAAGCTAATATCAAAACACATTTTCTTAAGCATCATATGAGCACATATAACTTACAGGCTCTCAAAATGCTCAAAGGTCACTCACCCCTTTTTCTGCCGTCTTTGCAGCTGATATGAAAGCAGGAATACGAATGTGTCGGTTTTCTGAGGAGTCCAGGGCGAGATGCTCGCTGTTCTTACCAACTTCTCCCGCAGGACGCAGTTTTATTTCCAGTCACCGGAGAGCTGAAGGTGGCCGATGCGCCGCCGTGTGGACAAAGCTGGAGTTACATGTAGCAACAGGTGCATTTCTGAGGGGACTTTACTTAAATTCTTATTTTCCCCTGAATATCCGGAACATTTCCCTCACATATCAAATTATACGTTATGTTTAATAGCATTTTGTGGTGGAAATTACATTCGCAAACTCTGTAGTTCTAACATAAAGTATTTTTCTTTATCTTTATCTCACAGTCGGTAAATCTTTTGAACATTTTGATAAAAGTTCACCAAATTAAAGCTTACAATATATTTAAATCGATTTTTCTTTGTTTTACACATTTGCATTTCATATGATCTAAAGTACACTAAATTGTTTGCTACATAATGACATGGTTTTATTTATTAATTAATTTTAGATGTAGCAATTAGTCATTTATAAAGGCATAACAATGTTTTAGAAGACAATTTTAATGTTATTTATGAATTGTCTTTTGAAAACGAGCACTGTTTTAAAATGCATGTATAAACACCATTTATTCCATCACCATAAATCAGTCCAGTCCTGTTCTGTCGGATTGTCCTACCTTGTCAGATTTTCCTACCGCAGCATGTTTTTATAGTGACATCTATCGTTTTTGCTGCGCCATCAAAAAATCCTACTGGGGGTGTTGCCTACTTCCTGCAAACTCTACAAATGCGATGCGTAACTTGATTATATCTTAATTATACTATTATTCTGTCTATAAATCACAGGTAGAGTGTTCTGATAGCTCAGAAACACCCATCAGATTATCCTAC
>JAUMHR010000075.1:4770164-4780635 GCA_032361145.1 Enteromius fasciolatus | reverse complement strand
TCAAAATGCTGGGCTTAATGTTAATTTATTGAATATATTTATTGAATTCACAACCTATTTTGGGTGCATGCATTTAAAAAAAAAATAGTAATACATTTTAAGCAATTAAATGTTGCTCCAAATGTTGGGTTAAACATTTTACCCAACTGCTGGTTCAAAACAACCTAATTGTTGTTTCTCCACATTTCATCCAGCACCCAGCTATATGAAGATATAGCTATGATACATTTTTTATTTTTATTTATTTATTTTTAAATCTTTGCAAAGCTGTGACCGAAAACACTGGCAGCTAACAATGCTTTGGAAAAAAAAAATAATACAACGAAATACGTCGATTTGTTAACATTTTCATAAGGCATTGTGATTCGATTACACATTTTGTTTTATCAGTAACTGTAACAGCCTACAGTTACATTTATTTTGTAATTACATTTTGTAATTCTACATTTGATACTCCCACCCAGTGAACCATTCATATTCTGCCAAGGAAATCTGATTCTGATATATTATGGAATATTTTTTATATTGTCAAACACTGTTTCAGTAAAAATTTTATCCAGAGGATCGTTCATATCAGATCAGTCAGAACTGATTAAGTTTCACTTTCATTACGTCAGGTAAACAAAAGTGGACCGTCCCCGCGGATTGATATGTACTGCACACAGAGCTCAGTTCCTGTCATCAGCGTCATAGGAACTTCCCGTCAGTATCCAGTCCCTGTTACAGCACACTTGTGATTCACGATTGTGATATAAAATACACATATTAGAACCTTTGGTCTAGTGATTAAAACTTACAAATTTAACTAACGAATTTATTACGAGTTCGTGAGGCTTTTACAGCAACAAAATACGTTTAACAGCTTGGTTAATACGCATTTTTCAAAATACGCTTAACTTGGAAACAAATGTGTAGGCATAAGTTATCATGCTTGCTAATGTGTAAATACATGGAGTGCTTTATGTATTAATTGATGCTGTACGTGATTAAAATACATTTATTCGGATCTACAACAGGCCGCGGAAGTACACAAGGCTGTTTGTGATGCTTACGTATAGCAACGTTCAATCCTGACAGAAAAAAACACCTGGAAGCACACGTGTCCTTTATAGTAACGGACTGCACTCAGTTCCACCTGCAGGAGGCGCTGTGAAAAATAAATCCGTGCATTCATTTATACCTCTTTGAGAGCGCTTGTAGTTTCAGCATAACATCACATTATTAAAGGGTATAATTATTTATAGGCACAACAAAGTACTTTAAAGTCATTTGGTGGGTTACAGTGTTGAATAAAGTAACAGTTATCTGACAGCGATTGGCTCGGTGAGGTCACATGACACACCTCTGCACGAACAAGCGGACTGTTCCATAAGCAGCTATGTGTAGTGCCGTTTTCCGCTCTGGGTTACGAAGCTGTCTATTTCTAGATTGTAACGTCCTCGGCAGGTACCGACGACAGCGATCATGGAGGCGTCGGTGGCCACCGGTCCCGCCGCAAACGCGCCTGCTAATAGCGAGGGCATATTAATAGGGGATAAAGTGTATTCCGAAGTCTTCCTCACCATCGATAATTCTTTAATTCCAGAGGAACATCTGTCCCCGACCCCGTCTATGCAGGATGGCCTCGACCTGTACACCGAGACAGACCTGCGGATCCTGGGCTGCGAGCTCATCCAGTCCGCCGGAATCCTGCTGCGACTGCCGCAGGTAAATAATTGGTTTGTCTAACTGCGTAAACCATTACTGAAGCTGTGAAATGATGCTAGCTTGAAATAAACCATCGAGGTGACATTAACAAACAAGAACCCATAACACAACACACCAGTCGTTCAAATGACCAATAATACATTTCCCCAACAAAAAAGTAGATTTATTTAGAAATTAAGTTTATGCAATGTGTGTAATCTAGAGATAAATCTCAGTAATTCTGAACGTCTTGCGCGAGCGGTGTCTATCGGCTAGACAAAAACAAAATGGCGGACGCTGCTTTGGAATCGAAACGGGGCCGTTTATATTAAATTTTCTTTAATCGTAATTATGTTTCAGGTGGCCATGGCGACCGGACAAGTGCTTTTTCATCGATTCTTCTACTCGAAGTCTTTCGTGAAACACAGTTTTGAGGTAAGAGAATGAAGCCGTATATACAAGCAATGCGGATGGCCGCCATGTTGTTTGAGTTACAGTAAATGACATTCAAACGGATTATAGCTCAGTGGTGTATAAATATTATTTTTAAATGTCATAATAGGATAGTTACGAACTGCCTAACTAGACAGCATTTTGGACATCATAAACCTGTTAGAACGGATTACGGTTTAGTCTAGTTAGTTCACTACCTTGGTGGACATTTTTTATTTCTGTAAAAAACTATTTTTTTGCCCTATTAAGATGTAGCTGTAGACGTTTTTCCCCTCTTGGTTGTTGCAAATTAAATTTTATTATTATTAAATTGTATTATCTGTCAACTATTAATGTAAAATGTGATTGTGTGCTTTGTAATAGTGTTTTCACAGCTCTTTCTGCCATATTTTCTCTCTCTAGATTGTTGCCATGGCCTGTGTTAACTTGGCTTCAAAGATCGAAGAAGCCCCTCGACGAATTAGGGACGTCATCAATGTCTTTCATCATTTAAGGCAGCTCCGAGGCAAAAGGTAAGCATGGCTCATTCTCGCAGTTTCCTCTGTCCGTTACCTGTGCAAGCAACCTCCCACCTTAACTGATTTATTTTTCTTTGGATAACATTTAATGTCATCACCTCAAATTGTAAACGATTCAGGTATACTTAAACATGTTAACTGTGAGTAGTCGGTGCACTTCTGTTTGTCGTTGATATGATGTCTTGATTTTGTTTGCTTTATTCTAAACCATTTTAAAGCTTTTCAGTTCCTTCATCAGTCATAATTGGTAGTAACAGCAGGATATTCTGATTACCTGAGCAAGTAAAAAAAAAAAACGTTCAGACGGCTCAAAAGTGTATTCTTGAGAAAGGGAACGTGATGCCAATTGAGCTATATTTTGGCTGATTACTGGCTAGTGTACGTTTAATTCCAGAATGAAGTAGAGAACAATTTAAAGGGTAAAAAGGAAAAATTGTTCATCTGAAATCAAGGACGCGGTATTAACTTGAATTCTTTTTTCCCTTGCAACCAACTAACAGCGACCAGCTACATTTACCAATGCCTGGGTGATGTGGAATGGTACGTAGAGATGAAGCAGTCGGCATGGCAACAGTGAGCGAGGTGTCGCTTCCCCCCCTCCCCCGGGAGAAGCCAGTGGTCTGAAAGCGGTCACTGGGATATCGGGGATCGACAGGTTGGCCGCTGGTCCGAAGCGTCTGGGTGACTCCTGTATCTCAGTTTAAGCTTATTGTCTCTGCCAGCACAGGTGACGATCTTAATTTTCATTTCATTAAAAAAAAGAAAAAGAAAAGACACCTCACCACCACACATGTCATAGCTTCCACAGAAATATTTCACGCTGCACAT
This sequence comes from Enteromius fasciolatus, assembly GCA_032361145.1. Taxonomy (NCBI): domain Eukaryota; kingdom Metazoa; phylum Chordata; class Actinopteri; order Cypriniformes; family Cyprinidae; genus Enteromius; species Enteromius fasciolatus. The sequence continues at coordinate 4,777,150 of JAUMHR010000075.1, read as the reverse complement.
GCAAGATTAAAATCTCCTAAATATTCACATGACGGGTGCTGTCAGGGTTGCATACCGAGAATGTGCTGTTTTCTTTTCATGTTAGCTTTGTTTAGATCGGGTGTCTTTAGACAATTTATTGTCCAAAGTTCACAATTCAATGTTACGTCATATCTAGAACAGTCATGAAATGTCATTTGTGTACTTTAACTCTTCGAAGTGACTAACCACGTTGATTAGTGTAGATGATTAAGATGTTATATGATTATGATTTTAGTTACCATTGTGTAAAAAACATACAACCAAAGAGATAGCTAGATATCAAGAAATATCCATGCACTTGTGGATTGGTGCAGGGAAAATAAAAATAATCAGGTGATAACTGTGTAGGGGAAAAAGCTATTTAATTGGTTAAAGCAGAAGAGAGAAGCATTTAATTTGTGTTAGGTTAGTATAATATAGATTTTTATTTTTTGTTAGGCGTACAATGTACTTTTCGTCAAATGTTAAATTTGAAGTGTTCCTGTTCTCTAATCTGGACTGTTCTAGTATTTCAGTAGGTAAAGGAGTATAAGAATGAATTTCATTTAGATGGCTTTGTAGTTAGTCGGTATTTCTTACTTTTGAATTGTATATTTAGATCAAGTGACCACCGTTGTTTACCTGACGCATCTGAATGCCATTTTTAAATCACGACTCAGCACTGTTAGCATGTCATGAACTTGTTCTACTAGTAGTGTTTATGATGAAGAGCCCACAGCGTCCCTTCTGCATGTTCTGATTGTTGTACTGAGACTGTGTTTACTGTGTGTTGAGATTTTTGGTGCGTTTGTGCACCAAGATTGACCCAGTTAGTGTTGTTGTTTATAGATAATTTTATTTTTTTTTCCTTTCTGTTGAAGCTATGATGTGGTGAGAGGTGAAGCATTTTTTTCTTCTCTAACAGTCACTCTTGGCAGTGTTAAGTCTTACACTGAAATTACAGGAGTCAAAAAACTGGACCTGTTGCCTGTAGTTGGTTGGAAGGGAAACAGAATGATTTGAATTTCAAATGAAGCAAACAAAAAAAAGCATTTTTTCATTGTCTTGAATAGTATTTGAGTCAGGGGAAACGATTTTACTTTCGTTCCTTCACAAATCAGGAGTCCAAGTCCATTGATACTTGATCAGAACTACATAAACACCAAAAACCAGGTGATAAAAGCTGAGCGGCGTGTGCTGAAAGAGCTGGGCTTCTGCGTCCACGTCAAACACCCACACAAGGTACGTCCTGCTTTTAATATTTAGATTTGTAGACATTAATGTTTTTTTTTAAAGTTTAAGCTTAACGTGCAGTCTCATTGTGTTTGTAGATCATCGTCATGTACCTGCAAGTTCTCGATTGTGAGAAGAACCAAACGTTGGTCCAGACAGCCTGGTGAGTAAATATACAATCCTGAATTGCGTGTGTAGACACTGCGGTGTAACCAGTAAATAACCCCTCTGCCTCCGTTACGTAACTTTTCTGTCCCCTCATCTGATGGTTGGGTGTATTCGTGACTCGTGTGTGTTGGTGTGTGTCTTCTGATTTAAATCTCTTGTTCATGGCTGTAAGTAAAAGAAAATGGAGAGCTTAGTTTAACTTTGTCCTTTCTTTCTACTCTTTGATTAAAGGGTAGTCCATGATGGTAAGTGTCATAAAGAACCTCTGAACTCTGCTCCTCCAACCACATGACCTCAGGAGTCTCCCCCCATTGGCTGCCCTTCTCGAGACAGCCAATCCAGTGAGAGCTCTCTGCCCGAGAATCACTGAAGGGGGCCTTTTCCAGCTGCCAGCAGCATCTTGTTTACTTGCAGTTGTCCACAAGGATTTGTATTTTTGTTTTTGCTTCAAGTCTCAAGATTTCTCACTTTTTTTTAAAGGTGGTTTTACTTTGAACATTTCAAAAGGTAGTTTTAAAGCCTGAATATTTGAATTCATTATTAGACTACTACAACGACTATATTTAGTTGGTCTTGTCTTCTTGTTTCCTAAAGGTACTCAAGTGTAATGGGTAAACCACCCAAAAATGAAAATTATTCACCATGATATCTACTCATATATACACTATATATGATATTCTTTTCTACATAGAACAGCAATGGAAAAACTTCACATTGCTTTAAATGTATGGGGATGAGCATATTCTTAGAACAAAATATTTAAGCTAAATCCCACCCTTTGATCTCTGGATTTGAAAATTGTCTTTTTTTGATATGCTAGTGGTATATCAACTTCTCATTCAGAGGTATCGTATGGCTTCGGAAGACTTGTAGTATGCTGCACAATGTGCTTTTAATATGTTTATATATTTTTAGTAAATACATTATATGGAGGATCTTAAATCTTGATCTTGTTAAATATTTCTCCTTTTTTGGCGTTCCACTGAGGAAAGTTTAGATTTAGAATGACACAGTGGTGAATAAACGACCGTTTTCATTTTTGGTGAACCATTCCTTTTAAATATGTAATTGTTATCAATAATTTGGTGTGAGGCGTTGTCTTATGGGAACTCTCTCCTGTTCAGTATACGCTTGAATGACTCAGCTTTTCCATATAAATCAATGTTCTGAGGCCTGTAACATAAACTCTTTAGCGTTTCTGTTCCAGCACAATGCACATAAGTGTAGCATTTCCCATACTTTTCATAAGGACACTGAGCCTTTTGGGTCCGTAGTGTCCATCTAGCTGTTTGCTTTTTTTAAACGTTGCATCCCATGTCTGGCAGTCATTCAGAAGATACAGACTTTCTGTCTGCAAGTCTTCATTTAGCCATCTAGTCTGAGCTGTGTGTATGTATATGTATGAATATATATATATTCATTCCCAGAGCAGCTGCTCTCAGTCCCGCTTTGACTCCGGGTCACCATGCATGATGTTTAGTGTTGCATGCAATGCTACACCCCCATTCTCTACATTTTGTACATTCATCTGCTTATTTTGGGGAAAGCTATTATTTCAGCAGTTTTGACGAAATGGAGTTGTAGTAATTTGTTGCATGCAAACTAGTTGAAGCAGTTATATTTTTGACAAACTCTTGAGCTTGTCTGTGTACATGTATGTGCACTGAACATGTGCCCGTCCGTACTGCATGCTTGGCTTTACACGTTTGTCGAACAACATAGGAACGTGAGGCAGAGAGGGAAAGGGCAAAGTTCAACTCAAGCCTCCATTTATATTTGGTCTTTTTATTAGCATCATGTGACACACTTCGTACACAAATTTCTAGATGAACAACCCACGCAGGAAAATGGCAATTTTGTGGTTCACCTTTTGTGTTGCAGGAACTATATGAACGACAGCCTTCGCACTAATGTGTTTGTGAGATTTCAAGCTGAAACCATCGCCTGTGCCTGCATTTACCTCGCTGCACGAGTGCTGCAGGTACTAAACCATTCTCTGTCCTTCATCTCCACCTCTGTTCACTTGGAGCTCTGGCTTTGTTAATGCCTTTGAATTCTTTTCCCCCATTTCTTCCTCTCAGATATCGTTACCCTCGCGGCCGAACTGGTACCTGCTGTTTGGTGCCACGGAGGAGGAGATCAAAGATATATGTGTAACCACTCTGAAGTTGTACACAAGAAGAAAGGTTAGACCTGTTTGAATTCGCTCCCGGTTTTGAGCTTGTCTTCACTTGTGTTATAATAAGTTCTGATTTGTTTCTTTTTTATTTGTAGCCAAATTATGAATTGCTGGAGAAGGAAGTGGACAAGCGGAAGGTGGCTCTACAGGAAGCCAAACTGAAGGCCAAAGGGCTGAATCCAGATGGCACTCCTGCTCTCTCCACATTGGGTGGATTCTCTCCTGGATCCAAACCATGTAAGCTGGCACTTCCACTTTTTTTTTTAAAGCTAAAACCAAAAGGGTACTTCTCCATGTTGTTACCTTAAATTACCATTAATTTCATGGGAGGTACACTGCTAGTATAAGTACATGTACTGTAAAATAAAGTGCAACTCAACGCTCAAAGTTTGTGTGTTCCTCCATAAATCTATTTTATAGACCTCAGAAGACTTGAAACAGCACAGAATCGTGGACTGATTTATTTATTGTTAAAGTTTGATTGTTGGAAAAGAGCAGCAGTAACATTCTGTTAAACTTCTCTTAATGAAAAAGCCATCAAATTAGATTTTATTTATTTTTCCTGACAGGTTCACCTAATATAATGAAAGCGGATGAAAAGTCTCCTAACCCTCAAATGCTTAAGGCTATGAAGAAGGAACCAGAAGATCGACCTCAGGGCTCTAAGAGCCCACACAACGGGTGAGTGTTTGACAGGCTTGACTTCAAATACTTGTGTTTTAATTAAAGTACACTCATTAAGAATCTTCTTTGTTCTTTCCTTAGACTCAGGAAAGATAGTAAGTTAGGTCGGAACAGTAGAAGTGCGAGTCGCTCTCGTTCCAGAACAAGATCCCGGTCTAGATCTCGCTCTCCCAGGCGACAGTAAGTACCACTTTTAATGCACTGCTCTATGTTGTTAGTGTGTATACTCGACCGTTTCTTTTCTTTTAGTTACAATAACAGGCGCAGTCACTCGGGCACCTACAGCTCTCGCTCCCGGAGCCGCTCTCACAGCCGCAGCCCATCTCCACGACGACACGCCAACCACGGCCCTCCATCTCCCCTCCTGCCACACTTGAAGTCAAAGCAGCGCTCCGACGACCTGCACCAGCACAGCAGACACAGTCACAAGCGGAAACGCTCACGCAGCCGCTCTCGTTCCACCAGCAAACCCCGTGAGCGGGACAGAGAGCGAGAGAGAGAGCGGGACCGGGATCGCGGTTCCTCAGATTTAGCGAAGAAGCACAAGCACGAGCGCAGCAGCGGAGGCCATCACCGCGACCGACGGGAACGCTCGCGCTCGTACGAACGCTCTCATAAAGGCAAACACCACAGCAGCAGCCATTCAAGCCACAGTCGTCACAGACGCTGAGTGTTTTCCTGTTATGTCACGTCTGTGTGACTGCGAGCGAGTTTGTGTTTGTTTAAAGTGGTCATTGTTGACCTAGTTGTCTGTTTAAATTTTTTTTTTGATTTCTCTCGTTATTTTGGCCGTTTAGTTTTAAATGTTGAAAGGATATGAAACTACATATTTACAGTGTAAAGATGGGTTCAGTGTTGATGTAATATGGGAAATGCTTTGATTTATAAAAGCAGCCTTTTTCAGAAGGTGGGAAAATCACTAGTTGCATAGAAAAATGGAGAATGTTTTCAGGAAAGACACCAATACTTCGCACAGCTGTGGAAATAAAAAGAAAACAAAACAATTCTACTGGCAGAAGAAAATTGGTTTCTCTCAAAACAGATCATATTTTTTTACAACTGGATGCAGACTTTTTTTTTTTTTTGATCATGGTGACTTTGTTACACTGGTTTTTAGTCTGCACGTCTTCATGTCTGATTTTTACTCAATAAAAGTGACATATTCCTACTGTCAATTGTTTAATTCATTTTTTACTCTGTTATAGAACTTTTAAAGTAGATTTATAAAGTAAAAAAAAATATTTCTTGCTCCCTGAGATCATTAAAGGATGTTTACCCATATTGTTAGCACAAAATATCACAACAGTAGGAACGTCTCTTATCAGGGGATTAAGCTTGATTAATTCAACAGAATCGCTTCCCATCTTAAATGTTTCAATTTTTTTTATATATAAGACTTGGAACATCTATTCCACAATAGTCAACATTTGAATAGATAAGAAAAAAAAGTTCCTCATAGTTGTCCCATGACAAGAACGAATTTTGGTTTTAAGATGATTTTAACATTTGGGCCATTTGCACAGTGTATTACATGGGGGCCATATAATCGCTGGGGCCCATCACAATGTGGGGCCCCATTTATAGAGATTATGTGGTTTCCATCTGCCATCTTCCTGGTGAAGGAGAGCTTATGTTTAAACTACAATAACCTTAACGTTAGTCCAGTGTTAGCTTTTCTACATCAGGCTCGTTCATAATTCACTCGATATATTTTCTGTGGGCAGCGTCCTGAAGATAGTACGATGGTGGTCTTTCCTTCTTGAATTTTAGGGTTTAAAAACGATTTAGTGAATCTTTTTTTTTTTACTCTATTTCGCTTCTTAAGGTTAGTGGGGTCACCTTTCGAACACTGAATAAACATACTGGCCAGTTCAAACCAAGACAAGCGCACGGTGCGATTAATTAAAACAATTTAATTAATGCGCCTGTAGGACAATCAAGTGCATGCCGTAAATGCAACGGTTTTATTTTACAAAGAGGTTCTCTGACGCACATAATAATATCCAGTCGAATCAAGTCAAGTCAGACAGACGTTGGGGACTTTTATTTTGACAGACTGTGTATATTATGCGTGTATTTCCGGGTATAGTCAAAGAAGGGCTTCCGCGAGCGGACCGAGCGGGATGGAAACGCGATGTTTATGTCTTTTACTGGTCTGTGTGCTATCACTGAATCATGCCACAGCCGACAATGGCAGCGTTAAAAAGATGAAAATGCAATATACAGCAATGCCACTGCTGAAGTTTCAGATTTGGTGAGTAAACGTTCCCGTTTCCTGTCAGTGCGCGTGCTGAACAGTGCTGATAGTACAACTGATTTAACTGGCATTTTTTAATACCTTCATTAAATCCATTTATGTTTAATTTCTATACGTTTTATTTATCTAGCTAAGCACACAGGCCTAAGCATGAGGGCGCAAGGCTCATATATAAACCATGTAACTGAATAATTACTTTTTTACACCATAGTATACGTAGTGTTTCATGATGGACAAGTGTTTTTTTGTTAGTGTTTTTAAATGGACAATAGTATAGTATAGTAGTTTGTATACGAGTAAAGTGCCCGAGTGCAGTCTTGCATATGCAGAACGTCTTTGGTGCACAAGCCTGTTATAACGGGCAGTTGTGTGAAAGCTTTTTGACCTGCTAGTTTATTGTCAGCTCCTCCTGTCAACTAGCAGCTAGCCCTCTGTGGGTCTCCTGCTGAATACAGTGCCTCTCTT
>JAUMHR010000075.1:4755080-4766612 GCA_032361145.1 Enteromius fasciolatus | reverse complement strand
AAAGGCAGCACGTCTGCTGGTGCAGACTGGACATCCAGCTCTCTCTCACTGCTCCACGGGTCTCTCTATACCCACAGTCCTCGCGCTGAGAATTTTTAAGGAAATGAAAAGCTTCCCTTGCAGATATTCTGCAGTCATCGACCAATAAAAACACAAGCTGTTAAGTGGGTCAAACTGGTGTTAAACTGTGTTTACCTGTCTTGGGGTGCGTGTAGTAGACTGCTGTATTAATGAAATCGAACTCTTGTATGTGCGCAACTACAGTTCTGTATTTGATTTCTCTCTCTCTCTCATTTTCTTTACGCTTTCATCTTTCTTCATGTGATTTTGTGCCAATTTATTAAATACACTCGTGTTTACACTCATTCTCATTGTATGTTTAGACAACAGTATTCATTAAGAAATGCATTTATACAAATGTATCCAATAACTAAATATGTACATATCATACATTGATACATTTTGATTATTTTTTAATAATTGTTTGCACTCGAAACTTCGGCCAATGAACTTCTAAACAAATGGTGTATTTTGTCATCGGAACACATTTTCCTCCACAAGAGGGCGCTGGATGGCTCCCTCTAATTTTTACTAATTAAGCAAAGCTTATTAAAAGGATTTAAGTATAAGATTATGTAATCTGAAGTTTTGTTGTATTATTGGTTAATCCCAAATAGCGCTGAAAATGAACAGATATTAACGTTACTCGAATCGGCGGCAAATAACATGCTCTGGATCTTTCAAGGGAGATTACGTGTGAATATTATTATTAAAATATATTAGTACTATGTTTTGCCATACGAGTTTTTTTTTAACCATGCCTGTAAAGCCATAGACATAGAGGACCACTAGATGGCGCTCGCTATTCAACTAGCGATCACGTGACATGTTTGAAGGGAAGTGAAAACTTCTATAGAGCGCACGCGTGCTGTGAACACAAGTGTGAACGTAACCATAAGTTCTTTCTCAAACAGTGCATTCATGTCTCTGAAATGTACTCTTTGTGTAATCATGTATTTTGTATGATCACCATGTATTATCATATTGAGTCTCGGCTTATGTATTATAGAGCGGAGGCACAGCTTAAAATTCGCTAGTCACATGTTGAGACACCCAGGTGTGTTTTGGAGACGTGATGGATGGAGGTCCAGCAGGACTGAAGATCTCACAGCAGTCAGGCGTGGAAGTGGATGAGGATATGGATACCAAAAGTGAGAGCGAGCGTCAGCCGTCAAAAGATGCTTTGATTGACATCAGCTTTTGCGGATCCACTCCTCTGTTGTGGAAGGTGTCAGACATGAAGAAGGGCAGATCTGCGGGTGTGATCGGGGCTCTGGTGGGCTCTCTGGCCCGTCAGCCTCGCCAGAACGTGCGGCTGGGCAGACCGCTGGAGCTCCTGCAGGAGGAGGCGCTGCTGCTGGAGGACACGAGCTCTGCTGCTGCATCCCTGCCACCTCAGGTGCACACCAGTGTAGTCATCTATCTATCAATTCATTCATTATTTGTGAGTGATGTATGAGTGTATTATTATTTTTTGTCAGGATTGTGGAGATGAGGAGAGGCATTCAGAGGCTGTGAGACAGTATGAGGCAGGTCTGGAGAGCAGTTATAAGGAGCAGTGTGCTCTGGCTCTTGAGGACAAGAAGACAGTGCTGAGGAGAATTATGAATGAGAAGGAGAACGGTGAGGGAGTGTCTGGTAAACAGTTGATCTCTCATATCTACATATGCAGATGGCTATTTTCTTTTGGCAATAATGGCTTTTGTGCCAATAGTACATTAACATTTTATTATTATCAACTATTAATCATATTTGTATCACTATACATCATATTGTTTATATGAGGGTCAAGAATAAATGTTAAAATACCAGTTATTCCAAAAATATTAAAACTGCACAATTAGCATATAATAATTTGAAATTTGTTAAGATCTTTTACCGATTTTTAATTTTTTTTATTTAATTTTTAATATTCAGACAGGTCAGTGGCAGGATCCACCTCCCAAATAAAAAAGTATCTGTATTTCCTAGCTGCCCAAACCTCACATCCAAAGCGAAATCTTAAGGTTACATAAAATAAAATATATATATATATATATATATATATATAATGTTAATAAGTTTAATTTAATAGCACCACAACTTTTAGCAGTATAAATTAAATGCATATACAAAAATTATATTTAAAATGAATACATCTTTGTTCGAGAGAGCAGATAGTGACTTTTTTTCTATGTATTTTGTGGCACATTAATTACACAGAAAGCAGCAGGTTTAATAGGCTGTTATCACCTTAGTCTCCGATGATCTCTCTTATACCTTCTCTCTCAATGATTTTGATTCACTGTAGTCATTACTGACTGCGTTTATGAGGCTAATTGACAAGATGGGTGATTTGAAATAATCTTGTGTGTTCTTGTCGGTGTCAATAAAAGCCCTGATACTGTATATGATCCCACAGGCACTGATGACTCTGGCAATCCAATTAGAGACCGTCTTAATGCACTGGACCAGGCTTTCCGCTTCCCGTGGTCGGCCATGGCGGTCCAGCTCTGCACTGCCCGCGCCGGCTTCAGCCACTGTCCAGAGGAACGCAGTATCCATTTCACTGATTGGCCAATGCCTAGAGATGAACGCTTGAAAACTAGATTCTGTGTATATAGATACCTGAGAAACAAAGGCTTCTACCTGACCTCCGCAGGGAAGTTTGGAGGAGATTTCCTGGTATATCCAGGTATGTTTGTGTAGACCAGGAATATCAAAAGGCCTGTTGTTTTCACTGATTACAGATGTATAAAACATATTTTTATTGCAGCTGAACACTTCCGCTGATCTTTTGACATTTTGCAGGTGATCCTCTGCGTTTCCATGCTCATTTCATTGCATTATGCATCTCCATGGACGAAGAGCTACCTCTCTGTGATATTCTCGCTATAGCTCGTCTGGGCTCTAATGTGAAGAAAACGGTCTTGCTTTGCTCTCCTCGGAGCCACAGTGAGAACGGGAACGATGAGAGTGTGGAGGCTGATGTGGTTTTTTCATCACTGCAGTGGAGTTCTATGGTGTAAAGACACAACTATTGTTTGTTTAATACTTCGATCAGTATTGACTTCAGAAACTCAGGTGTGCCTTCTGAGGTGTAAAGTGTGTGAAGGTTGTTTGATAAATTCTAAATGACTGAAGTTTGTTTGACTGTCATCATGCAGAGTTAAGAGTATCAATACAATCTAATGAATTGTTGTACTTTTGTCTTTCTTTTATATTAGTTGTCACTTAGTTTTAACATCACAGCCATTTAAAATTACTGAAACATTTTGATTGAAAAACAAATTATTTAGGTTTTTACTTTATTGCATCATTAATTATTTTGATCAAAAAACAAATAATACAAATTTTGCATTATCTAAGAAGTGAGTTTAAGCTGTTAACAAAATAGTTTTAAACTCAATCCTGTTTACTTTTTATTTATAAAGAACATTATTTAAAATTTATTTAAATTTTATTCATTTAATTTTATTATTTTATTCATTTACATATTTAAACTGCGATTGTAATATTTTGTCTTACGTGTTTATCACATATTTATCAAATATAACATGATGGAGGCATGAGATGTACCGCAGTTTTTTAAGTGAAAACGCTGCCATCTGGTGGTGTGATGAGGGCATAATCGACACGTAACCGCTTATTATAATGTGATACTAACTCATATTGCAGTTAATAGATAACAGAATCTGAAGAATGTTTTATAACGAAAATAAATTTACAAATAAATTGCATATGTCTAATATAAAAACCGCAAAGAGGCAGTGCCAGAGGCGCGTTATGAAATCTCGCGAGACAGAGACGAAGACAGAGCGAGATCAAGTCGCAGACGGAGGAAGGCAAGAAAAAGAGGGAGATCTTGACAAACTAATAAAGCCCATTAAAATGTCGGGACGGTCCGTGCGAGCGGAGACACGCAGCCGTGCAAAAGATGATATCAAAAAAGTGATGGCGGCAATTGAAAGGGTCCGTCGGTGGTAAGTTGCTTGTTTGAAGAGGGAGACAAGTTTCTTTTCTTCTACGTTACAAAAATAAACTTCAGAGTGGCGGGAGGGGAGGGTGACGTCATTCAGTAACATGACAGACAAGCAGGGCAACCAATGGGCCTCGCTGTATGCGGCCTGTGGGCGTGACTTAGACTTGTCTATGGGGATTGATCACTCTGTTGGTGGTTTGTAATAGAGTGCAGTGATTTTGTCATGTAGTAGCCTACATATGAAATGTAAAAATAAGCAGTTTTCTATATTAATTTTAGTAAGTCTCTGTTGAACATCCTTGTGAAACGAAATCTGCCAAGAACTTATGGTAGGTTTTTTATATAAATTAAGTATTTACCGCAATATGGTTAAAATAAATGAAGAATTACACGGGTACATTTACATTACTTATTATTGCGTTGCAGTAATAAATAAATAAACATTATTTTAAATTGAGTATTTGATGCTAACTATCACTGAGACTAGCGTCAAAATAGAAAACATGTTTGTCCTCTTAGGGAAAAAAAGTGGGTTACAGTGGGAGACACGTCATTACGGATATTCAAATGGGTCCCGGTTACAGAGACTAAACAGGTGCGTATATCATATATTATGTCATCCACTTTTCAGATATATAAAAACAGTATTCATTTTCAAAATGTCTTTTTTTTTCTTTCTTGCAGATATACAAGCCTAAAGCGACAGGGACTGCAGTGAGGGAACTGAAGGGCTTTCCTACAAATGTTGTGTTGGAAAACGCCCGCTCCGTGCTACTGGATTTTCAAGGTAATACAGGGTTATGTTTATGTCAGACACAAGGAAATATGATATGTCCTCTGTAAACACTTCAGACCACTCTCTCTCTCTCTTTATATATACATATACAATGCAAAACTGTTTTTTGTTGTCATGCTCTAGTTAAATAAATGACCTTGCACCTTGACAGTGTGGTTTGCATATGTATTTTAACATAGCATGTACTGTTACATTACAGTGTGCCAAAGTACTTAAAGACAATTGACATATTTCTTCAGAGGATTTCACACAAAAATGTTTAATTCATTCACTCTTCTAAACAGATGACAACAGTAACCAGAGTTTCCTATCAGATGCCTATCAGTCTAATACCAAAGTGGACAGCAGTAGCAACTCCAGTCCACAGCATGTGAGTGAGGCAGTAAGCCCTTCCCATGCACCCTACTTCCGTATGGAAGATTCCCAGCCACCCACCCTGGGACAGGAGACCATGGATGCCGAAAGAGGTGAGACAGATCGGTGAAAAAACATTCAGTAAAAAGACTTTTTAGCCTACCTAACTGACAAGATAGATAGGTCTTTAAAGCAAATGCAAATAACATATTATGTGTTGATGGGGTTCTACATTAAGCAGTAGTAACACTTGTTAACTATTAACTACGACCTCTCCCTCAATAAATTCTAAATTTGCTGCTTACTAATAGTTAGTAAGCTAGTTGTTACGTTTAGGTATTGAGTAGGATTAGGGATGTAGAATAATATCATGTAGAATAAGGCATTAATATGTACTTGATAAGCACTAATAAATGGCTAATATTCTAGTAATATGCATGCTAATAAGCAACTAATAGGTTTAACTGTGAAATAAAGAGTTACATAATGTTTTCAACATTTATATTAATAACTGAGTACCAATAATAGATATATTAGAATTATTTTCTAAGGATCATTTATATATATATATGTGCATGTGTGTGTATAATCACATCAACAATTAAAGTTTTTGTTTACATAATATGTGTGTGTACTGTGTATTTCAGATAATTATGTTATCATTTATAATATAAATTATGTGAATTTAAATGTTTACATGTAAATATATATACTGTATGTGTGTGTTTATATATACATAATAAATATACAAAGAACACACAAATATATTTTAATTTATATTACAATATACTATTACAATAATGAAATTCCGACTCTTAATTGTGCGGAACTGTCATAAAATAATGCCATATCTCAAAAGAAAAAAAAATCGAAATGGTCCTAAAATGGGCTTTAGGACCATGTTTTAGTTTGTTTGTTTTTTTTTTCCTTTTTTTAATTTTAGGGTGAAATCTGATTTATTGTTTGCATGTTCTTGACATGTCTTGTCAGATAACAGAAATTATTGCGCATCCTTCATTTCGCATTCATACATGTATTTGCACTTTTGTTTTCCATGCCCAATATTTAGAGGCATCAACAACCAGCAGTGAGGTGACGGATGAGCCCCCGACTCTAATTAAAGAAGATGTGTTGTCTCTCTCTACTCAGGTAGCTTGAACCTAATGTATAACATAAATATATGTTGTAAACATTATGCATTTTTTTTAATGCATGCCATGTGTGGCATTATTGTTTTTCACAGGACGAAGAGGAGGTGATTGGAGCCCCACCACTTAAAAGAGTCTGCACTGAGCAAAACTCAACTCTCAGTTAGCACTATGCTGAACATTGCTGGTCAAAAGTGTAGAAGTATTTCTGAAAGAGTACAAAATGTACATTTAAGAGACTTTTTACAAACTACCAAATGCCTGAGATTCACTTTTACAGTAAGAAAAAAGCTTGAAATGTTTTCTTTTGTATACATTAAAAAAGATCATCTTAGATCTTTTCAGGTATTTTCTTATGAAGGTAAAGCAGTTTGTATTGCATCTTGAAAAAAACAAAACAATAAATTGCATGTTTCTCAATTTAAATTGAGAAAGGACTTTGTCAGTATAATAAATGTGACTGCATGGAGTAATAACTGATATACAGTATGGCAAAACAGTTGAATTGTAAATTGTGCCCTTCTTTGCATTTGTGGCATTTCAAACGATTTTACTAAAAAGTTTTAATGGCCTGTTTTATTGTAAAAATACTCAAATGCATGCATTTAGGGCAGTTTTTAATAACATCTGTGTTATCTGTTTCTTGCTTTGTGTATTATTGTTCAATGTACTGCATCCAATTACCATACTTTTTATTAAAAAAGAAGGAATGCCTATCTTTTATAAATTGTAAGGTCAATTAGATTTGTATTTTAAATATGAAGACTTTCCATAGTATTTTTCAAATAAAAAAAAAATAATAAAAAAATAAATATCTGTATGATCCACGTGGTTTTGCCTGTTAAAAATGTACCTGGACACTTTCACTAGACAGATGGAAATAAAACCAATTTGTATTTATCCGTTTTCCCCTGATTGCATCATTTGCAAAGTTGTTAGGCAGGGCAAGAGCACTATTGTATGTTTCCAATTATTTAAGAGCGATTCCCAATAATACAATTATTCTCATGAAATTATACAGTTTAAATTAGTTCTTATATATTTAATAATTTAGCGTTTTTTATGTTTAGGTAGAGCTTTATTATTCCATATATGGCCTCGAAAAACACTTTAAATTTGCATTGCCTCAACTGCTAAGACTGGTATTAACGTATTAAATCAAGACTGTCTCTTTAATTGGATCAAAAGTGTCGTGTGCACGCTCTATTGTTTCATTTTAAATTCTACAACCACTGCCACTTTCAGCTAAACTGTGGACATTTGGCCATATCGCCTAGGTTATATTTAAAAAATGTGATGTCCGTTATTGATACCAAAGCATAGGAGTCAAACTGCATACTGTCATTTTGATATTATCTATGAATTTATCATAAACTGACCTCTAGCCACGCTTCCAAACACTCCTTGTATTTGTGATTGAAGGGGTGTTGCCTTGACAAAAGGTGGAGTAGGTATAACTGACAGTTGAATTTGGCCAATCAGATATTTCAGTCTGTGTCGTAGTTCCTCAGTAACCAATCGCTGGAGACAATGGGTGGGACTTATTCTTGCGTCGCCGCTTGCTACCGGGGTAACGGAGTTTTGAGGTTGTACGGAATGTTGCCGGTGTAGCAGGAACTCCCGCCATTTTTCAATCAGCTATAAACCCTCTTGTTTGTTTATGTAATCAGCAAGTCCCTCAAAACAGTATCTACGCGGTCTACAGTCGCTACGGATAGGGGATTGGTACGTCGCTTTGGCCTGGAGAATCTACAACACGGACCTGAGCAGCATAAGAAAGCCCGCCATACCAGCTCTGACGGGTCGCCTTTCGCGCTTCCATCCCCGGCACACAGGAGCTTCCGCTCACTCCTCACGCTCTCTTCAGGCACCTCACCATGACCCCACCGGCTCCCTCAAGCTAGCGGATTTAACACGGGAGATGTAACTGATAGATAAAACCATACTTTTGTTTAGGTTTTGTTTTTCTAAAAGTAACGTTAAGTAAAGCAGCGCGCGCTAGCCTAGCCCGATGCTACGTCGCTGAGACGCGCGGATTCACGGCAAATTCAGTTCAAGCTGAGATTGAGCGGGGGGTTAGTTCAGTACTTCACTTTGCAGACGCATCCAGGACCGCAGCAAGCACACCATGGCACCGTTACTAGGCCGGAAGCCGTACCCTTTGGTTAAGCCGCTGTCGGAGCCGCCGGGCCCAGGAGAAGAGGTGTTCATCATCGAGCACACTAAAGAGGCCTTCAGGAACAAAGAGTATCCTTTCTCGCTGTCTCTACTATTCACTTGCAAGCACTGGACATACAAACACGTGCTCACAATAGTCTCAATTCGTTGTTTCCGCGCGGGTCGTGGAGTCTGAGCGTGTGCGAGCGCGGGGTTTGCATTTATGCCTTTATTATTGTTTTCATCTTGCGCGCTGCATCTCATTGTAACGCTAACCGGCTAAAGGTGACCATGACGTTTCGATCAGCTGGGGCTTAACTCTTAAGACCGGGCCAAATGTTATATTTGTCTGATTTTTGAGTACTTCAGTAGGACGAACTGCGTATTGCTTGAGGGGTTGTTGTTGTTGTTGTCCTGAGTGTATTTTAGCGCGAGCTAGTTGCTAGCAAGCTAGCTTCAGGGCGCACAGTGTCTGCGACGTCTGGCAGAACAATTTCTCATCCAAACTGCCATGACTCAATCTTGTGTAACACACACACGAGCCCGCGCTTCTTTACAGGCATATGTAACATACGTGACGTGAGCTCATACATTTATGCTCCTGAACAGCCAACCATCTGTTGAAAATGCAGTAGTTATCTGTATGTTGGGAGAGTGTGATTATGATTCTGTACACAGTTTTAGCTCAGGCGGCTGCTGATGGAGGGGAATGTGCGAGTTCATGTGCAGCTGCTGCGCGAGGTCGTTAGCGCGCGAGAAGTGTTCCTTCCGCCACGTGAATTGGTCATGAGTGACAGGATGTGTAACCAAGATATTACTTCTCTGGTGTATGTTATTTATTAATATTTGTGAAAACCTTTTTTTGTAACTATAGCTAAATACTATTTAAACGTGTTTTTATTTATTCCACAAGATCTCTTATCTAACAGTTATCGTGGCACTAGGATTCCAAGATAAACTAATCTACTGTATCTGAAAACGGCATAAAAAGGAAATTGACCCGCGTGTGTTACCTGATTAGAAAACTAGCCAATCAGAGACGTTCGCAACCTGTCAGTCACTCTGCGCGTTCGTGGTTTATGACATCTGATTGGCTGCCGTGTCCGCGCAGGGGCGGGCGTTTAGAGTAAAGGCGTGTTTCTGAAAGGATGTGGGGAAGTTTTTTTTCCAAATTGCATAGCTATTGATGTGGCGGCTGCTGGTCATACTTTACAGAACTGTTCGTCTCGTTTGTCAAGATTCAATCATGTGCTTTAAAATCAGGCCTGCTTTAAGATCCATCTCAATTGGCGCCTAAATTTAGACGATTTTCTTATCATTTAGCATGTTTTTTAGGTTTCCGTTTGTTCTAGAGTTAAAGGCTAGCATCAAGAGAGTAATCTCATATTTTTGTACAGGTAATGGTAGAATAATGTATATGGTTATATATATTGTTAAATCAGGTGTTTAACCATTTTCAGATGATCTCTGTCTGCAGTCTGATAAGCATCTTCCTTATGTCAATTGTAAATTGAAATTAAAAACCATAAGAATTTTTTTTTTTTTTCTACCAAGTAATTTCGTCAATCTTGTTTGTAATTATCAAACAATTAATTGCCTTTAATTAAAAAAAAACACCCAGATATCTAGATATACTGACATGTGCAATGAAGCCCACGTTGGGTGACAACTAATAATTATACTTTGTTTGTGTGTCAATGTATCAATGTGAAATTAACTTATACACAAGTATTTATCTTTGCTCTGAAGTTATTTCTTTTTTTTTTTTCAGCGCATTTGAAATAACCTTTGCTGAGGTTGTTGTATTTTTAATAACGTTACTGTTTTTAATTGCAGGTTAAATTATAAAATTGTATAAATGCAGGGTTCTGCTGCTGCTGGCCCTTTAATTATTAAACTGCTGTGCTACACGCATGCATTAATTATGAAAGAGTCTCTCTCAGAGGATGGACAGCTGAGCTAACATCACTTGATTGGCTCTGCGTTGGAAGTACTGCTGTAGATTTCAGAAGTTGCAGAAAAGCTTTAAGCGATTTAGTGTTTGAGTGGTGTTTTTTTCTCCTTAACACTGTTGTTCAGAGAGTATGAAGCTCGACTGCGCAGGTATGCAGAGCGGATATGGACGTGTAAAAGCACCGGCAGCAGCCAGCTCACACATAAGGAGGCATGGGAAGAAGAACAGGAGGTCACAGAGCTGTAAGTAACAAAATTGAGTGAGTGAATGAACTTGGAGCATCAACAGAGTAATTTAGTTGTCAGTTGTTTTCAAAGTCTCTTTCTGACTATGGATGTATTCAATATTCAGAGATTTACTGAGCAATTCGTTTTGGCTTGTATCAAGCTATCAATTGGCTAATTTAATGAAATAAAACTAAAAATAATAATAACTTTTCGAACTTTATCAATTCAGAGGTTTTTATCAGCTAAATGTGATTAGTATCCGTTCATTTGGAGTTAGTGAAATATTATGAGCAGTAGCATTCTTAATATTTAGTCATTTTGATGCATTAAGATAAAGTATAGATTTGCTTTAGCATCTTACATAATGGGTAGAAAGATGCTGGTGCGATACATTATTCTAGACGATTTCTGTCCATAGTGCATCCTCCGTTTTGAAACTTTGCGCTCCTCTGAATTGTCAGTTTAGCAAATTTGTTCCAGCAATATTGTGTTATTACCAGCCATTTGTTTAGATTTAACCCTTTGTGGGTCCTCCTGGTCTGCTCATTTGTCTTTCTTTGAAAAATGTCGTTGGGAGCATCACAGTCTCATGTGATGAGTTAACCACACCCCCTCATTTACATTTTGCAGTATAAGTCTGCTAGAGTTGACTTTTTTATTTTGCAGAACCGTCATTCCGCCCAAACCTGTCTGGAAATCTTTAATCATAAGAAAGAAATGTCTTCCTAAAGGAAGGCCTAAACATTTGAGTCAGAGAATGATTTGTCATACCTGTCTTAAAACATTGTCAGCAGCATTGCAAATACACTATATTACCAAAAGTATTCGCTCACCTGCCTTTACTCATTCTATGAACTGAAGTGCCATCCCATTCC
>JAUMHR010000075.1:4664375-4677389 GCA_032361145.1 Enteromius fasciolatus | reverse complement strand
GAACCATGAACCATCTCTTCTCTTCTCTTCTCTTCTCTTCTCTTCTCTTCTCTTCTCTTCTCTTCTCTTCTCTTCTCATGTACAACGATTACCAATACGATTTTTATCATTTTCAGGCATATGTATATGTTTCAACACCGTTGCTTGCAATTCAAGGTGCCCTGAAATCATGACAAAAAACCATGACACATCTTGTTATAAATATATATGTATATATATATATACATATTGAACTGAAAAAAAAAAAAAATTATATCTACTATATATATATATATACACACACACACACATATATACATATATATATATAATTTTTGTATTTATAATATTTGATGAATTAACGCCATTGTGGCTAATAAAAACCCTATTTCTTGTCACTAGCAAGGCCTAAAAAAAAAACAAAAATCAAATCAAATATATATATATATATAAAGATATATATCTTCATATACACATACATTGCATGCACTTATTACATAGTAATATCAGAAAATTAGGCACGGTAACAAACAGCTACCCCCGATCCTCACCTCACAGTAAGTACATGTTGTTAATTAATATTCCTCAGCATTGTACAGTGGTTTTAAATTCACAAGGATTGTACTTAACAAGAAAATATCTTTTCATCAGCCTTGTTTGTCATTGACGTGTAAAGTCATTATCAGTGGTTCACTATTTCCCCAAATGCCCCCCTTGGCTCTTGGCCCACTCACTTGAACACACACAAGTGAAGAAAGTCGAGTTATCAGCTGAAGATTCGCGAGCAGGAATTTTTACACTCTTCCACCCCGTGAAGCAGAGCCAGATCATCTCTCAAACGTGACATCCAAATTGCCGTCACTGTCACTTTGATCTTGCACACCAACTGCCCGCACAAGCGCTAAAAGTGGGCATGTGTTTATGGTTTTTGCACATTTGAGAGTGTGTGCTGAGACGGTAAATATTTAGTGTCTATACAAGTAGGTGTGAATGTGTGTTTGGGGGTGGGGGTGTTGTGCGGAGAGGGTGGCGGCTTTCTTTGAGTGACTTGATCAACAATTTCCATTAAGGACTAAGAGACTGTCTTTGTAAGAGTATCTGAGTTTCACACTGACAGACCAGCCTGGGAAAAACATGTTCAGAGATCTTCCGTGGAGTTCCAGCTGTCACTGCGGCAGCCACAGATGTCTCCCTGGATATGTAGTCTATAGCAGCAATCATGGAGCATCTTGGATTTCCTACACATTTATGTGTGGATCTCAACACTCTTGTCTGCTAGCACGCTTCATGGGGCATGACCTCATTAACCCTAATTAAATACTAATCTCTCAGTGCATACCAGTATTAAAAAGTTAACATATGTGTGTATGATGTCTCATTATGGTGCACGATAAAAATAAACTATACTTTAATTGCACCAGTCAAACTAATTTTGAAATCTTAAAAAAAGGCTGAAATCCACAGAATATAAAACATAGTATAATATAATATACATTATTATTTCTTTAACATTAGTTTTGATTTTAATGCTGTTGTAAAATGTTTAAAATAACAACATTTTTCATTTTGCAAGGGGTGCTTGCCTGTACAAACTCACCACTAATGCTACGGAGTTGTGTGTGTTTTCCAACGCTTTGCCATGCGGTTGTTAGGGTGCTCTGTGTGGTTGCTAGAATGTTTGCTCACTGGTCCGAGTCAAAAGAGTCCACCCACAAGTATATTATTATTATTAATATTTTGGTCTCTTGATATATCTTGGCACCCTTTGGCTTCTTCATTTTAAATCTAGAGGATTTTTAAAAAATGAGTCACATGTGGACAGTTAATACTTGGTTTAGGGGTCTCGAAAAACACCTCAAGTAATAGTAACAGTGCTGCTTGCTTTAGTCCTGCATTAAATCCTCCTAAAATGCAAGTGTCTAAACCTATGCATATGTACAAGCACAGTGAAAATGACATTGAGCCCTCTGAAATGTTATAGGGCCGACCGTAGTCTGTTAAAGTGTGAAGCAGGAGGCCGAAGTGGAGGGTTTCATGAGAGTATTGTGTTAGCAGCCATATGTCAGCTTGTTAAATGAGATTAGAGAGCACTGGCTGTGCAGCTGAGGTGAAATCTGAACCTAATAATTTCAACGTAAAAAGAAGATACCAAAAGAGGAGGCCGTCAGATGGCGGTTTGGATAAAACAGCTTAATATCCACCACTAAACACTTAAGACCTGCAAATAAGTCCAACACAAGCAAAAAACTCTAAGCAAGAATGCCTATTGTATTCAAAAGCAAGATCGCTTGCTGTACATGCCTTGTATTAGTCCTGACAAGATCATTTGTAAGAGGTGCTGACACCATAGTAAAGTTCTAAAGAGAGTGTCCTTAATTATATAAAGCATTCTTGTGTGTTTCCCAGGTTAACAACAAGACATTCAAAGTGGCATATTGGTATGCAAAAACAAAAATAGTTAAACAGATAGTAAAACAGCAATACGGAGCTTTTGTTCAAGTGCTTATATTAATTATTTAATACAAAAATGTGTGTTATTTGAGCTGTGAAGCTCAACTGTCCTACAGCAGCTGTCCTTGTGTGCGGTGTAGAAATAGGATAAGCGTCTGCTCATGGCCGTCTCTTCGCATGATAGAAGAAAAAAAATGAGGGGAGGATTGAATGATAATAGCACCATATATTACATGCCAAATTAGCTGTAATTTCAACTGAGGGATGAGATGAAATTATTTGGTAATCAACAGCATGCCACAGATGCTGCCCACAAAGCTTTACTCCTGTTAAATGCAAGTCGTATTATTTGCATGTTTCATAAAATGAGGGATTGTGTTGCACACAAATTTTACCCCATTGCAACATAGTAATTCCTGCACCTTATTAATACCAGAGATTATTATTAGGAGATGTGTGACTCCATTAGAAATTGTAGCGGTTAACTTGGATCACACAGCATGGGCATCACTGAATTTCTGTCAATCACTGTTTGTGGATACCACAGGAATGAATTCGACCTTGCTGAGGAAAAAGAGGTTTGTTGGCCGTAGATGATCTTTTAACCGTTATTGGTGGGGGAAACTGTACTCGGGCTGGGTTCACGGCAACCATGCCTAGTGTGAGTACACCCTTAGAAGGGTCTTTTCCACTTTCTTTAAAGAAAAAACCTAAAACCAGCCTATGCTAATTGGCCGGTCTTAAAGTGGTTTTGCAGTCTGACCAAGCTGGTGTTCAGCTGGTCTCCCATGCAGGTTCACATACTTAAAATGAGCATGAAATGCAAAATAGTAAGGCTAATTATACTGACACGTTTCCAAAAGCACAAATGTATAAGTAATAAGATAAAACAAGTCAAAAAGGTAAAATAGTTTAAAATAGTCTTAAATAGACCCAGACCCAGTGGTCTCGCAATCTGACCAAGCTTGCGCTCAGTTGGTCAGGCTAACTATCTAAAGAAGTGGTCAAAAATCAGAGTCAGGCTGCTACCAGCTTTGTTTATACAGGCTACCACTTACACTAGTAACAATTCCTTTTGCTGAATGCACCTACTTAAAATGAGCCCAACATGTTAAATAATAAGGCCAATTAGAGTTAGCACTGATACCTTTCCAAACGCACACATGCAAATAACATAAGATAAGTTTAAAAGGTCATTCAAAAACAGTCATAGCCTACAAAACTGTCCTGGGTTTTAATTTATAGTAAATAACAAGTGATTTTTCTGTGAAATTTCGACCACTGAAATATAAAATATCCCCAGTTTCCATTTCAGAAGTCTGCTCACTTTAAGCCAAATCATCCTAAAAGAGACCCAGACACGTTCAGGCAAAAACATTCCAATAACGGAACAGTCTGTGGGATGATGAAGAGCAAGGCAGCATAAAAATATTCACGTTTAATAACGTCAACCTTTGCACATAATACAAACAGACGGGGCTTGTTTGCTTAATGAAACCACTGGCTATTTTAGTCACTGCTCGCTAGCTGTGGACAAAATACTGGAGCATGTGGTCTGAGAGCTCCGGGGAGACCGTGCCTGACCGGCCGAGCCGCACCCAGAGATTTCCACCCGCCTCGGGAGAGCTTGTTTATCACACAGCTGAGGTGTCATCCTGGAACGTGGACGAGAAGGGCAAATGTCTGCAGACTGTCCAAAACCACAAGCCTCTCTTTCCCATGTCATGCCTGACCCCGTCCTTTATCATATTTCATTAATAATCCCCCCGTGACAAGAACAGGATTTGAGATAATCTAGTTATGAGCACGGCTAAAATATTTAGGAGCTCACCTAAAAAAAAAAGGATAAACTTTCTTCAGCATGTCTGGGTTTATCAGAGCCAAGTCGTCTTCCCGCTTCAAAAAGCAGTATCTCATTGTGAGCAGTGACCTCTGCTGGACATATATAGTAGTCTAAATTATGCAACTTGAGGGAGGGTTTGGAAGTTTGGCGTCTGTTTAACAAGTGTGTCATCATGCAAGCCAGTGGCAAGAGATTCTAACTAGTTCTGATGTTGTTGTAATGCATGGTTTATTATTAGAGGGAACTTATTACAACTAACACAGCATTTAAAGGGATAGTTCACACAAAACTCACCCTTATGTTGTTCCAAATCTGTTAAACACAAAAAAGATATTTTGAAGAATGTCAGTAACAAAACAGCTTCTAGTAGCCATTGCTGACTTCTGATGAACACAAAAGAAGGTATTTTGAGGAATGTTGGTAACCAAACAGGTAGCTGGTAGCCACTGAATTCCATACTATGGAGGTCAAAGGCAGTTACTTTGTTCTTTCCAACAAAATAAATTCATACAGGTATGGAACAAGATGAGGATGATCAAATGATAATAACATTTTTATTTTTGAGTGAGCTTATACAGGCATTAAAGACCAAAATATTTACTGTTTTCAGCGTATTTAGAATTTCTGCATATGATCTGAAAAAAACAATGGAGCATAGAGAAAAATGTCAACATGACTTCTTCATCTTAAATTATATTACCTGTATATCAATCACAAGGAAATGTAACTTTAAAATTTTACATTGATTAAAAAAAATAAACATGTCATTTTAAATGATTTTAAATGACTGATGAAGAAACAGCATATGACTGTGCAAATGCATCAACCATCAACTGTAAAAAAAAAATAATTCCATAATCTTCCATATTAATGCTCATTAAAAGCACTTGGTATTAAAATAAATTAATACTAAAATAATAATATTTATTAGCAACAAACCATCAAAGTACAGTCACTATAAGAACCTTACTTCAAAATTGTGATTATACGGAATTTAGAATTTCAGAAAATCTCTGAAATTCTAAAGACAGGGACAAAATGATACAGAAGTAAATAAATAATTATAATAATAAAAAATAACAATAAATGTAAAAACCTGATTGTTTTGTTTTGCAAAACGTTCTTGTTCTATCACAGAAGAGTGCAAGATTTGGATTTTTGCTCATCATCATCCTCATAATCCAGTTCCACTTTCTTCCTGTTTGGGTCGTTAAGCTCATCAAAGAGTCCGCTTTCAATCATCTCCTGTTGCCATGGAATTGGCACTGCTCCTGTGCTGAATTCCTTAAAAAACTTCTCATCACTGGCATCAAATTCAATCCCTTTAACCTCAGAGAATTCCCGAATGTCGCCTGTGTCTTTAGCATACACAACATTGGGTTTGGGAACCCATGGAGGTGCAATAAGCCCCGCCTCTAATCGAGGGATGTTGATGGATTTGAAGAACTCATGTTTTCGAGGGTCATCCCTAAAAAGGAAAAAAATGAAAACAATTATGAAGAAATACAGGTATGATTACTCCATGATATTTACTCACAGTCGCATCAGACCAAAACTATACAGCATGCTGCATACTTTATTTAAAAATATTTGGGGAAGTTTGCATTAAATTATGCAAAACAAAATTCCTTTTTTCTGAGTGCGTTCAAATTTTCAATGACATCGATAATGTCAAATGTCAGTGGTTTTTGCAGGCCTTGTGACTAAATGCCTTGACATTGGCCTCCTTCAGCACAGTACTAGACTTGCGAGCCAGTGAACATTACATTTTTTATTTCTTCACAAAAAAAAAGACCTATGCAAAGGCAAAAGAAAAGCTGAAAGTGCATAAGTCATATACTTATGGTGATTTTATGATGTTTTTGGCCATTCTTGACAATGTGACAGAAGCTGGAAAAAAATTCTTCTTCTGTGTACCATGGAAAAAATAACAGCACACAGGTTTGGATCGACATATGGGTGAATTATGATTTTCACTTTTGGGTGAAACTGCTCCTTTGGATTCAAATAAAAATTTTAATAGGTTAAAATGGTTTCAGCAACTGACTCTAAGAACAGTATTATATGTTAATATGTAATTTAAACCTCTGAGCAATGAAGCTGGTATTGAATCTGTTGGTGTCTTCACCCGCAAGACCCAAAGATATTATGTTTTAACATTCATGCTTTGCTCCGTCCAAACCATGTGCTCAGGCTCCAAACCCACTGCCAGTGCTCTCAGTGAGAAAGACTGACAGAAACGGTCTGTTTCTTCGATTTGCTACAACACTGGCTTGATTTTGCTGACAGAGTAAAGCTTCTGTTCCTATGTTGGCATGCAGAGGGCACAGTTGGACTGACCATGTCCTAATAATGACCTGGAGTGGAAACAGAGTGTCCTCTTGCCATGAAACACAAAAACGCTGCCACTTACTTGCAGCCAAGGCGGTCTTCAGCGTGCTTTTTCAGAAAAAGACTGATGATGTCCTTTGAAGGGGTGTCAAAATTTTTGTGTTCAAATTTACACTCATCTTCTAGAGTTCTCCTTACTATCTCTTCTTTAGTAACCTTCTCTTTGTGACCTCTAAAAGGTAGACGGCCGGCCACCATCTCATAGATGCTGCAGCCCAAGGCCCACCAGTCTACTGATGTACGATACGGTTCCTGCTTCAGGATCTCTGGCGCCATGTACCCTTTGGTGCCAGCCTACGATGGAAAAGACAACATGAGGGGTTATGAGAAAAATCATTCAGCCTTCTCGAGGCCACCTGAAAAAGCATTTCAAATCATATTTAGAGACATCTACCATGGTACAAACTCATTGACCTTTTCATCATCCTCACTAAAATCCCATTTCAGAACACACAAAAACAATCCCTTCCCATTTCACCAGTGTCTGTCTCTAGGGACTCAAGTCAAACCGTTTGAGGCGCAATACTCTTTTGAAGAAGGGCATGCTGTTCCAACCTAGATCAATGCCAGCTTTGCGTGTTACTGTCATTAGCGCTATTGCTTACTTAAGGCTTTGTGGTACCCCTGGCTGTCTGAAATATTAGTCAATAATGAAAAAGTCATTTTTTCGAAGTAGAGCTCCTTTTTTTCTCATTTTACCACTTGCACACATTAGTTAGGGAAAAAGAGACATTTCACCCCAAAAGAACTCAAATGAATCCATGACTGTCTCACCCTCAGCATATCCTAGATGTATAAAACTTTCTTTTTTCATACGAATAAAGTTGGAGATCAGGGTCTTTTTTATCTGTGATAAAAAAGGAAAAAAAATTCTCCTCTTGGCTTGTAATAAAATCCTCCGACATGAATTAAGTTTTGTTTTGCTTGCTCGATTGTCATTCATTACTTCCGCGTTCACCTGCATTTTTTTTCATCCACTGGAATGAATTAGTGAACATGCAAACTACAGTTAGTTAGAGTTAGAAAGCTTTTGAATACAAATATGTTTATCACTCAAACACATCCAAATCACTTCTGAAGACTTTTCTTAGCCCCCATGAGCTAATAAAAGTCTCAGCTCATTAATAGAGACTTAACAGATGGATCAAATAAAAGAAACCTTCAAAATGTTCACTGCTGGTATAACTGAGGCCAGATGTTAGTAGCTGTGCAGGTAAACCTCACTTCGCTGACCTCAAGAGCTCTTTAACGTCCCTATTAGAGTGGCCACCTCACATGCCAGTTGATGTTGGTTCAAATTCTGCTCAGAGCCATGTAGAACCAGTTACACTGCTGCCAAGAACAGGGTTGGGAAAGAGACTTTAAGACAGGGGTAGCTGACCCAGCTCCTGGAGAGCAACTATCCTGAAGATCCCAGCTCCAACTCCAAACAAATACACCTGAACCAGCTAGTCAGTGTCTCAAGGGATGCTTGAAAATGGCAGTTGTGTTAGAACTGAAGTCTATGGCTGCGTCTGAAATCGCATACATCCCTACTATATTGTAGAAGTATTTCTGGGCACATCCCCAATGAAGGAGGCTTTGTAAGAGAAGGGTTAGCTATGCCTTCATTAGAGTTAGTATGTGTCAATAACTTGAGGGGTATTAATAAATAGCATTTCAAAGTGAGACTTTGCCCACACATAACATAGGTTAATTAGGTTAAAGTTTTAATCTACCAACCCAGATTGTTATTGTTATCCACTAGTCTACACCATCACCTGTTCTTACCTTTTGAGTGATGGTTTTGCCGTTTGGTAGCTCCACAGCAAGACCCAAGTCTGACAACCTGCACTGGCCTTGACTGTCCAGTAGGACATTCTCTGGCTTCATATCCCGGTATACAATATCCATGGCATGCAGGTGCAGGATACCAGTGATGATTTGAGCTGTGTAGTGAATGATCCGCTCCATCTCTATGCCAACTTCCCCTGTGTGGAAGATGTGGTACTTCAGATCCCCTCCATTCATCAGAGTCATGACCAGACACAGGTGGGTCATTGTGTCAAACGCGTAGGCCAGGTTCACCAGAAACAAGCTGTTCACCTTCTCCAAGATTTTTTTCTCCAGCAGAGCCATCTTCTCACCTCCTTTTTTTTTCAGACGTTTCTTGTCCAGCTTCTTGCACGCGTACATGTAGCCCGTGTACTTGACCTGAACAGCACACACCTAAAAAAACATTCAGAAAAGGAACATTACTGTTATGGAATGAAAAGATGGGCTAGATTTGGGCACAATTATATAATTTTGTACAAAGCAATACATGTTTGCTGTAATTTGCATTTCATATGGTGCAACAGTGAGAATACTGTACACACTTGACCTATCATATTTCATCTGTTCAGCTAAGGGTAAGTTATCAAAGGTCATGTCTGTGTCTTAATTTCTGTATTAAGTACACCAAATATTACATAAAAGTTTTTTGTTTTTTTGGAATTCCTCTGTTCATCAAAGGATGTCCAACTCAGTTGAAACATTTCATATTGTGTTTAGTTTTGTCTTAAATGTTAAGTGTAGAAAGTGTAGCATCTGAAAAATGGTGACCCTATTTTTTATTTGCTGGAAAAACCACAGGTTAAACTAGAACCTGGCATGTAGTTCCACTGAAACTAACAGAGCAATATTTGATAGAGCCTCTGTTGGTAAAACTAAATTATAATGGCTTATTTTTTGCAGCATGCATAATGGGACTACAAAATCACATTTTGTATTTTCTAAATGCAAATTTTTGGTCTTATTCTGTTAGTCTACAAAAAAAAAGTAAAAAAGCCTTACCAAAAGGATTAAAGAAAGCAAGTAACAAAACCAAAACAAACCGACATTCTGAAGACATGAATGTAAGTAACTACTTCAGTTATTCAATGCTCTGCAGCTAGGATCATGGACACCATCTAAAACAATGACTGTTTTCTCTTTTTAAATTTAGTTTCCTCTGTAGATTTCTTTGTGACTGGGTATGAGGTGCAAATACTCACCTCTCCAAATCCTCCTTTCCCCAAAGTTCTGAACTCAAAGAAATATTTATTAGAGATGGGCTGCTTCTCGAATTGTTTCCATTGCACAAATCTGTCAAAGTACGGGCTGGTCTGATACTCAGTGAAAGGTTTTCCTCTTAGAAACTCCTGTGTGGCTTCTTTAACCTGTCCCATAATCACCTCCTCGAAATCCTTCTCAGAGACAACTTTACACTTTTCCGCCATATCCTCTGTCAGATAAGCCATGAAACTCTTGGAGTCAGCTTTGCAGAATTTATTAATGATATTCTGCCTGGCTTTGTCTTTAGCACCAGCCTCGGCCAAATTCCAGTCATTCAACTCATCCAGAAACTCTGCAGCGGCTAGGTATTCTGGACTGGAGGCTAAAAGGAACCGTCGGAAGCATGTTTTCCCAATGGGCTGCTGCTCACAGATGTCCTCAAAGTCACCAGGAATAGTTTCAAGCACCTCTTTACAATTCTCAAGTTGGGGAAGAATTAGGCTACGCCTTCGTTTCCTCATCTCCTTGTCATCAAGACTCTTTGCTTTTAGAAAGGCTGTGTTGGCCACCAGGTTGTTTAGTCCACCCATGTCGCACATGGCTGTGGCGAGGTGAAGGGTCAAGTATGTGACGCTGCAGGTAACAATGAATGAGAAATAAAGAGATGCAGGCAGCACAGATTCAAGCTCTAGAATGCTGATGAGTCTTCAGAGCCTCAAGTCAGAGTCTTCCCTGTTCCGCTCATGTAATTGCTCAGTAAGAATTAAATACCTCAATAAGGATTTTCTCTTAAGTAAGTGTCTTTGTATGCTAATTCGTGGATACTGCTCATGGAAAGGAACTTACGCCGTACCTTACTTAAGAGGCTTTGGACTATGATTAGCCACAATGGTAAGGGATAAACAATGCAATTAACGTGATCAGTCCTCTACTAGCTACTTCAGTTCAAGGAAATAAACAGAATTATATTCGACTAGGTTTATAAAGAAAATGCAAGTTATTGTGCTTCCTCATGAAAACTGTGCCTCTTTAATGATAAAGGGTGTTACTGGTTAGTATTTTGGCATGTAGTGTTCTTGATGGTTTCTTACTAGCCCAAAGCAAAAAAGGACATTTTACTCCCTGGATAGCTCAAAACTTCCTTTAGTGTTAGTGCCAGTTCACCATCTCAGTGAGTGTGAACTGTTCTTGATGCCCATGCCCACTTCATTGTCTGCCAGGTGAAAATATATTTTAAATTACTTAGAAAAAAATTCTCAATTGTTTCAGCTGTCTGTTCAAATTTTTACTTAAACCATAGTAGCGAGGCTTTCCTTATATTTCATTGTAATACTTGATTTTATAAGCTCATAGTTTCAGTACTTTGAGAGTCTGAAGACTTTAAGTGCTTACAAGAGTAGGTTTAGAGCTCATTATATGAGCACATGGAATGCGACTAAAGTGTGAATAAGCCTTTATTAGGTGCAAACAACTCATTCTCACTGCCAAGGCAACAGAGCCCCTAGGCGTCACTGTATTGATGAAATAGGAACTCCATTGCTTTAAACTGCTTGCTTTAAGTGTCAAATCAAGACGCGTATGGGAAATTAGCTTATGTCCGTTACGTCACCCTGATAACATTTCAGAGATGTCTATTTGATGTCTACATTTACATCTGCAAGATGTATTATTTATGGTGCTTGCTCATCTGCAATACGTCTATGAGACGTTTCCTTTTCGATGTCAACTAGACGTCTATTAGATGTGATTTAGAATTTATGTAAAACTGACATCTAAAAGACGTCTGTCAGATGTTTGTAGACAGCAGATGCTTTCCAGATCAAAAGATCTTTAACAGACATCTTGCAGGCCTATGTGTGCTATCTGGGCAAATCTGTTTTATTTATGTATTTATTTGTTTCATTTTTAGCCTAATATTTCTCAAAAAACATGAAATAGGCATGGTATACCTGAATGACCCTTCTAAAGTGCATCAAAAGCTTTAAAATTCATCACACTGTGTAGTGTATATCATTTGGTGTGATATGTCTTTATTTGAATGCCCCTGACCTGTTTCTAGTTAAAAGGAGAATTAAAATATTAAAACACAAAATTATATTTAATAATATTTCTTTATGTTTTTATATATAAATATGTTGAATGTATTTGTGTTTTGTAGACTGTAATCTGCGCAATATTTATATTTGATCCCTTCGACATTAACATTAACCAACAATTTACAAACGCCGCTCCCTCTATCGGGTTCGGCGGTTTTTATCGCAATCGCTGGTTCGTGTCCACCTGGCCACCTGAAATCCTAAAACTACCAACGAACCTATCCTCTTCTGCCATATTTGAACTCTACCCCATAGTCATCTCAGCCTCCTTCTGGGGGAAAGAATGGTTTGCCTCCATTATCATCGTCCACTGCGATATCGTCCATTGTATAAACAAGCACAGCTCGCACTTCCCAGCCATTATGCTGGAGCGTTGACCAGAACGAACGGAAGGACACAATATTCAAAATGACCGAGGGGGGTGTTAAAAGCGGTCTTCCATTCGTCCCCTTCCTTTATGCGCACTAAATGATAAGCATTACGTAAGTCCAGATTAGAGAAAATCTTTGCGCCCTGCAAGACTTGGAAGGCGGATGAAATCAGGGGCAAGGGGTACTGGTTCTTAATAGTGATGTCATTCAGCCCTCGATAGTCTATACAGGGACGCAGAGATCCATCCTTCTTCTTAACGAAGAAAAACCCAGCGCCTGCGGGTGAAGTAGACGTTCCGATAGTACCAGCGGCAAGCGCCTTGGACAAATATGTCTCCAGGGCCTGGCGTTCGGGAGCCGACAGGGAATATAACCGACAGCACGGGGGCGTACTACCGGGTACCAAATCCAATGGCGCAATGATAAGGACGATGAGGCGGTAGAGAAGCGGCCCGTGACCTGCTGAATACCTCTCGCAAATCCAAGTACTCATCAAGAACCCCTAACAAATCATCGGGATCCTCCTGAAAAACAGGAACAGAAAACATAGGAGACATACTGTAGCAGACACAAGACACTTAATATGACACAAAACCCCCCAAGATAAGACAGAATTCTCTTTCCAATTAAGTTGAGGATTATACAAGGCTAGCCAGGGATGACCCAAAATAATAGGTTCAGAAGGAGAGTCACAAATAAAAAAAAAAATCGATTTCTGCTGATTACCAGAAACCGTTAGACAGGAACAGTAACGAAAAAAACCTGAGCCAATCTTTCACCGTTAAAGGCAAACAAATCAAAAGGCTTATCCAGACCAAGTAAAGAGACTTTATGCTGTTGGGCCCATTTGAAATCAAGAAAGTTCTCC
>JAUMHR010000075.1:4612786-4629110 GCA_032361145.1 Enteromius fasciolatus | reverse complement strand
CCATTTAATTTACGCTGTGTAAAAGTAGCAGATCTTTTCCAAAACAAGTCTTTTGTTCTGCACTTTTACTTCTCGAATTATGAGGGGTATTTTTCCTTGAAATTTAATGACTTTATTCTCGTTATTTAACTACTTTAATCTCATTATTTAGCAACTTTAATCTCGTTATTTAACAAGTTTTTTTCTCGTTATTTAACTTTAATCTCGTAATTTAACGAGTTTATTCTCAACATTTTATTTCAACTTTTTTCTCGTAATTTAACAGCTTTAATCTCGAAATGATGGATTCTTACCCAGGTAGGTTCTATCAAAAAGAGTATGACATACATTTTAACTCCTGTATCACTGGAGCTGACGATAGTCGTTTGTCTTGTAATGTAGTCTATCCCAATCACACATTAGTGGACGGAGTTAGTGTAGATAGCCTCTACCAACAAGGAGGGACACTCTAGGCAAAGTAGCACAAGACCAAATTTTTGTGTTTTTAAGGGGTATTTTGACATCTTACCATTATTACAGCTCATTGAAGCTTGGTTGCCAAGGTGATTGAAAATAATGCCTTGAAGATGCAGGAAAGGGAAGAAAAGAACTGGTTTGGTCACTTTGACCCTCTCAGCTGAGCTCTCTCATGTGAAGAGTGTGAAAGCAAAATATAGCATTAGATTTGGAGAACAGGAAAGTTTTGTCACCATTGGGCTGTTACTATTAGTACTATAAAAGATTTGATTATTGGGTCTGTCATGCTTGTGACACATGCTTGGGGTTCGGGCAATTTGGTTCGTTAGATTCAAGTGAATTCTCAAAATATATTATTTGGTTAAAATTTTTAAATAATTATCTAGTCATACAAAGCCAATTTTCCACAAGCTAATATGATTCTTTAGGGTCTTAATGGAAAGTTTGTAATATAGTTTATTTTAAAATTTCTCAAAGATAGTTAAAAACCCCCCCACTAATTTTACCGTGTCAAAAACAGCTCTTTTGAAATCACTCTGTTCTGTGTACTTAAATCTTCACGAGCTCCGCTAACCCCGCCCCTCTTTACCGAGGCACTCTCGGAGGATCTTTGTTTAGCTGTATTCATAGTTAAACTTGCTAATTAGCACATTATTAGGAAAGGCAATTTGCAAAAATTCATTAAAAGACATTAGACTCACTGCTTCTGTAGGTGAGGCTGGATCATGAATGATTTGCCTGAACATAAAGGCATTTCGGTTGATCAAGGGCAAGTTACCCTTCAGAACCCAACGCAACGTCAATCCTCTGTGTCTTCAGTCACTAAGATGTCGGGGGTAAAGGACTACTGCTATGTTCCTTAATACAACAACAAAACAACCTCAATCGCTTAGGAGTCTTGCTTGTCTCACTCAGGGTCTGAGGTAAGACACCAGTTCAGTCTGTGTGGCACTCTGCTATCAATCAACTACTGTGGGAGTGGCCTCTGTCGATGTGACGCCACACCGACATGCATTTGAGAATTACTTGATTTTGTGGCAACTAATTTATTTTTATTAAATTAAAAGAAAACTACTGGTGGATCTTTATCATTGTAGGGTGGTTGTGTACACACACTCCCAACACACATATCAGTCCAAACAGCTTGTAAAAGTGCATGTGGCACCGGATGACCCCTTTAACTAACATTAACTAATGGAAACATTTAGTAAATTTATACTAAAGCATATACTTTCACAAAAACAAAAAAATAATAAGCATTTCCTTACCCCTAAATCCTGCATTTGGAACAGGCTTGGTTGCATCACCACCACTGGCTACTGTTGTAAGTATACAAAGCAAGCCTGAAAACCATTAGTTGAAGAAGTATAACAGCTAAAGCTAATGCCTCCAATCTGGCAGTACACGGGAAAGGAAAACAGAAGCAATTCCTATTTTTTTTTTACTATGCTGAATAAACAGTTTTTTAGAGGAAGCGGCTAATCATTTAATTAACTGACAGCCTATATTGCTAACCTTCAACATGCTTGAAGTGTGGTTCCGATATGTCTTAGTTTGAATGGCAATCTGGCCCTTCTCCTTACCCCTACCCCTCCAATTAAAAGATAATCGAGACACCTCTACCCCTTCACGTGAACATGCAAAACGGATGGTTAGGGGAAAGGGGAAGGGCTAAGAGGTAGAAATGGGATTGGGCCTAAGACAAGTCATATCACTCACCAGTCATCTTTGAAACGCCTCTTTGGCATCCAAGCTGTTCACAAATTTATAATTAAATTTCATATTTGAAATCACCAATAAAATCTGACAACTACTGTGTACTAAATTATGTTTCTTTTGCTCAAATAATGTTATAAAAAGCTTACTCGTCAGGCGAGATCAGTGAATATGAGCTCAGAGACTATACAAGTGAAACGTCTTGGATAAACCAAAGCAGCGCATGCTTAACATTTTGAATATCTACAGGAAGTAAGTGTGCAAGATTGTCCCAGGTCTTAAAGCAACAAAGCACAGTGCCCTAATGCACACTTAATCCACAATATCTCGAGGCTTACCGTGTCCCATCATTCGTCATGTTCTAGAAATAACTTGTGAGACATTTTGTCAAAATATCGAGAGAGGTCATGAAAACTTTTCCAGTGTAAGTATATAATAATTAGATATTACAAATAATTTGGTAGAAAAATGCTTTTAAGTTTTATTGGTGCAAAGATAAGTATAGTGGTAATATTTTTATACAACAAAAAACACCTTTTATCACTTAATTACCAAGAATTAAAATGATGTCATATTAAAAGCTACTGACCAGATATTTGGAAGTTGATTTAAAATGCAAAGTATTTGAAATTAAAAAGCTATGCGTAAGTGTGTCCCATCAAGAAGCTTAATAAAAAGTTTGACACACACTTGCGGTGATCATCCTCACTTGAACACTTGACCCATACAGAAGATGTAGTCAGTGCACCGATGAATTAAGATGAATATTTCAAAGTTAAAAGTTAAGTTGCTTTGAGATCCACTCGACACTTGTTAATGATTACTCACTGAATAGGCTCATTTGAAAACCTGCATTTCAGGTTTCAGGCATTAGTCAGGCATTAAAAAATTAATATTAATTAAATTACATAAAAAAAAAAAAAAAGACAATTCAACACCAGGACTAAACAATATGTTTTAGTGGAAAACTATGTGGTGTGAAATGAGTAAAAGATGCTTTGCTGCAAGGAAACGAGCTTCAAGAGCGCTTTTAACTGGCCTTCTGGAACCAAGCACAGGATGTTCACATCCAATTAATAAATGACCTCAAACAAAGATCATTCACAATATAAACCCAGCGTATATTCTTAGTAAATTTTGCTGACTTTAGTTTTGGTTAAAATTCACAGACATTTATTCTGAAAACAATGCCTTTCCAAATGTCAACTTTGGGATAGATAAATAAATTAGAAGGATGTCATCTCTCCAGTTGTGCTGAACACATTATGTGGAGCAGCTATGTTGGATATTATTTAAATGAATTTTATTTCAAGACATCATAGATAAGCATTGGTGATGATAATTTGGCCTTCATCCATCACATTCTCACATGAGTCTTTCGATTCTCTGTCATTGACATAATAATGATAATAGCCAAAATGTGATAAATTTACAATTGATTTAATTCAATAGACCTTTGTCCTGAATTCTAGTCTTTATTTTTTAAAATAAAGTCTTATAATAAATAATAGGAACTTACACTTAAGCGGCACGTTGGGAAGATAATTTCTATATTAAGTTTATGAAACATCATATGTTAAAATATGCTTACTGTTGTGAATAAAGATTCCAAATAATACAGGAACTTATCGTTGTTTTAGATTTAGGAATAAGTCGCAGGGGCGATTTTTTTACAGCCTCTCACCACAAGGAGGAATACATAGAGAAGGTTATACGCTACAGTTCACAATATCCAACCAAACAGTGAAGACGCATCTTGCCGCCCAGATTTGTGATCATGGAAACAAAAACTAACAGCAGAATGGACACTGTGAACACTTCTCCCGCTGATTCCACAGACATGAGGACTGGAATAAATAGTTTAATGGAAAACTTTACAGATGAGAGTTTAGGGTACGGCAGTGTCTCCGTGCGTAATTTTGGAGAAGCGGAGTCTTTACGCAGCGACGCGCCTGGATCAAGCAGCGACGGTCTGGAACATCTCTCTTTTCTTGACTTGCCTCTCGATACCAAAACGTATACAGATCACATTGATGAATTTCTGAAAACAGAAAGCGTACAGTGGAGCGCAAAAACGCTTCTGCCCAAGGAAACAGATGTCTCGGAGAGTGGGTTTATCAAAGATGAGAATGAGCAGTTTCTCATTATGGAGCCATCCAACGCTGATTTAGACCTCAGCGGCTTGGAAAGCTGCTACGACCCAGCCGTAAAGAAACAGCAGCGCGAGTTTATTGAGGACTCTTCAGCTGTGCTCCCATCTCAAGCTGCCCAACATGTGGTTGTGGACAGTTCCTCTAACTTTCAGCTGGACATCAATCAATCTACACTGGTTTTGCCACCTCAAAAAAGAGTATCGCCTTCTCTCGGTAGAGGTATGTTGAATTTCGGTGGAACGAGCGCAGCTACCATGATGTCCAAAACGGACGTTTCCAAATGGGTTTCGAGCGCGGATCCTCCGTTCTGGTATCCAACAACTAATGAAGAGCACGCTGGATACTCTTCACCGAATGGGTTCATCTCGCGCTCGCAGACCATCTACACGGCATTTCCAGGGTAAGAATATCATCTATGTTGCGCCTTAATTAAAATTCAATTTACGCAAAATAATGCTGAATTTAAAGAAGCAGAATTGTGCGTGTAGTTTTAATTATATAGCTTAGATTAATAATTACTTTGGAAATGTAACCTTTAAAATGTGTGTTTACATCTCACTATATTTAAATAAAATAACTTTAATTGTAATGTGCGTAATAGAAAAAGTTGTCTGTTATAACTCAGTGTCTTTAAAATGGGGCCCAATTGAATTCTACACAAAAGATTTAGCAAAGCATGTTCTTTTTCCCACTTCGCTGAACCACATTTGACACCATGTGAATTCCTCTTATTAATTTAATGGTAACTTTAGTTTAATTGCTACTAAAATAAGTACTTTTGCATTTGCATATTATATTGGTAATAGCCAAAACCAAACTCTTTATTTGCACTGAGTACATCTAGTTTAGCACTGAATGAGCTAACCATTAAAAATCACTTGATCAAAAAGTCAGAGGTCGGAACATATTGTACAGTGACCCTATTTGAATGCTTTTGGAACACTTTTGGAAATGTGCGTGTGTGTGTGTGTGTGCAAAAAGTAGGGCATGGCGCTAGCAATGCCACGGCCATGGGTTCAGTTGTTAGGAACAGCAAGAACCTGCTAAAAAAAACATCTATACTTTGAATGCAATGTAATTCGCTTTGGATAAAAGTGTAAGTTCATGAACGTAAAATATTAAAGTATTGTAGCATTTGCAGGCTATTTGGTCCAAATACATCATTGTTGTTCAGGATGTGTTTTGATTAAACAATCCATAAGATACTGTGTCTTGCTTGAATTTAGGGTTCCATCTCAAAGACAGTGTGTTATATGTGGAGACGAGGCTTCTGGTTGCCACTATGGAGTTCTTACCTGTGGAAGCTGCAAGGTGTTTTTCAAGCGAGCTGTTGAGGGTGAGCAACATTGTGCTAAAACTATTGTTACAGCTGTCAAAATATAATAATCTGTCTTTGCAAAGACCCATGAACCTTGCAGATTTTCTGTCTTGCAATGATGTATTTCGTAAACAGGAAACCTCACAAACAGGAAGTTAGACATATTTAAGGGCTAGCCAATAGGCTTAAGTTAACTCACACTCATGAGAATGATTTTCTGCTGGCTTGAAGATGATATTATATTATATATATATATATATATATATATATATTCAGTATTTTGTTAAGTGTTGTGCAGTCTGAAACTTTTATATCAAGTTTAAATTTCTATGCGTCACCGTGTGTCCCGAAAGACTGTTACTATCATTTGGACCAGTGTTCACTGTGTTCTTTCTCTGCCTTGTTATTCTTCTTATCTTTTGAGGACAGATATGTAAGAGCCGCTATGTCTGACCATGGCCATGTCACTATGCCCTGTCAGCCTTGCTTCAAATCAATATTCATAATCATAACATGTTCCTCGAATGACTTCTGACAGAGAACTGGATAATGATTTATTTGCATCTCAGTTGACAGATTTTTTTCTTACATAAGTGTAACCATTTTTTTTAAATCCTGCATTCCAAATTAATATCAATATTTGGGGTGTTTGGATTAAATAATAACTAAAAAAATACACACACAGGCGTGTGCACAAAAACAAAACATACCTCTTTTTGCAAATTCTATAGTGTTGATATTTTCTGTTGTCTCTTGTCTAGGTCACCATAACTACCTGTGTGCGGGACGGAATGACTGTATTGTTGATAAAATCAGGAGGAAAAACTGCCCTGCATGTCGTCTTAGAAAGTGCTACCAAGCAGGGATGATGCTTGGAGGTATCTTTTATGTCATTTTTGATTTTGTGTTTATATATTAAATGTCATTTTTCAAGATTTTTAAACTTAATGTACAGTCACACAATATTTTCCAAAGACCAGTCATGCCAAGGTTCCATAACAGTCTGAACTCTTCTCAAATACAATGCTTTTTGAGCACAAGTTCCCATATTCTTTAATTGTGTGCACACAGCAACTTGGACATTCTGCTAAAGTTCTCCTTTTGTGTTCCACAAAAAAAACCTCTTTTGATAAGTTATTTCTAGATCTGATTTATACACCGAAGCTTCCACACTTTGGCTTCCGCCTTTATTGATTCATATGAAGTAGTAATGTGCAGTAGAATATTAATTCTGGATAAAAGTGACAAGATGATCAAGATGACCACTATTTAAACAAAATTTGTGTGTTTCAGGCCGTAAGATGAAGAGGTTTGCAGGTTTGAAGGTTATGGGGTTGAGTCCATCGCTGATGTTTCAGGGTCCATTGTCCCTGCTGGCTGATGGTCAAACTGTGTCCTCCCTGCCTTGTATGTCAGTGATTCGTGAGATGCAGCTGTCCCCGCAGATGATCAGCATTCTGGAGAACATTGAGCCACAGGTGGTTTACTCTGGCTATGACAACACCCAACCAGAGCTTCCCCACATTCTCCTCAACAGTCTCAACAGACTCTGCGAGAGGCAGCTGCTCTGGATTGTCCGATGGTCCAAGTCTCTTCCAGGTAACTACCTTAAAGCCAGTCTAATAAACATCTCAGTTTACACTTAAAAAAAAGGTTCTTTAATGGAGTCTAAAATCCTGGTTCAGTGAAAAAACTTGTTCCATTGCACAAGAGGTCTTTTATAATAATAATAATAATAATAATAATAAAAAAAAAAAAATATATGTTCACAAACAAGAAATTGTTCTTTTAAAAACTGAACACTGATTATTTGGGGAACCCATATGGTTCTTCTATGGCATTGCTGCAAAAAACTCTTTTTGGAACCTTTGTTTCAAGTTCAAAGGCTTTATTAAATATTGTTCTTCTATGTTTAACAGGTTTTCGCAATTTGCACATCAATGACCAGATGACGTTAATCCAGTATTCTTGGATGGGCTTAATGTTGTTCTCACTGGGTTGGAGGACGTTTCAGAATGCCACCACTGATTACTTGTACTTTGCACCCGATCTCGTCTTGAACCAGTAAGTAACAGTAAAGACACCTGAATTAAAATCTGTTAAATAGTAAAGGCACCTAGTATACTTTAAATTGGTCAAAAAATGTTATGATGTCTTTTTGCAAACAAAATCGGGGCAAATCAAAGTTTAGGATTTCATAACAAACTTTATGGAAGGTTTGCACTGATTGAACTACTATTGGTCTGTAGCAATTACATAATTTCAACTGAAAGCGACACTGAGACTGACACTTTTTCATTATTTTACTGTAAATTAGCTTGCACTTAAACAATTGTATGGAATACGTAAGTAAGTGCTTTAAATAAATGTGACCTGATTTGATTTGACTTGAGTTTTGAATAGCAGAGCTGGTGCAAACACGTATTCAAGCAATACGATGCTTTCTTATATGCTGTTTTGTCTTCCCGTTTTCATTTGTTTCTTTATTGTGCTCTAAAGAGAATAGTTCACAGCACATATTTGCTTGCTAACAGTATCCTGGTGCTTAGATATTTCAAACCTCTAAGCCAAAAATGAAACCGTACTTCACAGTGAGTAAATCAAGGGTTTTATGTGTCTTTACTTATTCTGCATTGTGTTTCCGGA
Organism: Enteromius fasciolatus; assembly: GCA_032361145.1. NCBI lineage: Eukaryota > Metazoa > Chordata > Actinopteri > Cypriniformes > Cyprinidae > Enteromius > Enteromius fasciolatus. Next base: position 4,620,821 of record JAUMHR010000075.1, on the reverse strand, counting down.
AAGTGTCTGGCCATTAGAATTCGATGTACAGTTGTATAGAGTGTGCAAACAACAGACATTTTGATTATACTGATGAGATTATACTATTCTCATAGAGCTGTTTACATTTTAGGGATCAGATGAGGAGGTCTCCGATCTATGACTTGTGCTTGGCTATGCAGTTTGTTCCACAAGAATTTGCCAACTTGCAAGTGACCAAAGAAGAGTTTCTGTGCATGAAGGCCTTGATGCTCCTCAACACTGGTAATAAATCCTCTCTGACCCGTTAAACATGTACCAGTCTGACTCTCTACAGGTCAGATCAGTGTTCCAGAATGGGATTTTAACAATCTGGACAATTTTAAACCAATGGCCCAATGCCAGTCGGCATGGATCAACACAGATAGGTATTTGGCAAACTGTGAGGCCTTGAAAAGTCCAACTAAGTTTCAATTCCAAGCCGACATTTTTTAAATAAGAACAGCAGTGATGCTAAAGCAGCTTTCCAATTGAGCTTACTTCCTTATTCTGTAAAATTGGCAATGCACCTTTAATTTATCTACTACACTTTGGCAGGTGTATGATTTAATAAGATGTATTTGTGACAGTTCCTCTGGAAGGGTTGAAGAGTCAAACACAGTTTGATGAAATGAGACAGAACTACATCTGTGAGTTGACGAAAGCCATCCAGCTGAGGGAGAAAGGAGTGGTGGCCAGCTCTCAGAGATTCTACCACCTGACCAAACTCATGGACGCCATGCATGAGGTACAGCACAAATAACACCAATACAAGGGGGATGGATCATTTTGTTTTGTAAAAATCATTTGAAGAGGTAGCTGCTGGACTTTTTAAGAAATCATTTTCCTACCTCATGTGGAATGTACATGCTTTCTTCTTTCCAGATGAACACAGCCAGAGCTTTTTAAAAATTAATCCTAGCTTAGTAATGATGGTGGATAGTGGCCATTGTTTTAAAGTAGGGATGTCCTGATCAGGTTTTTCTGCCCTCGAGTCATTTGATTTTGAGTATCTGCCGATACCGAGTCCTGATCCGATACTTAGGATTCCATAGAATCTGCAGGATGCAAAATTTATAAATAAAGTCGTTATTTTTGTTGGACCTTGACGTTATAATTTACTTGGCAGTCAATGTGACAAGTCTCCCAGTTTTTCTCCAAAATATCTTAAATTGTGTTCAGAAGACAAAGTTTGGAATGGCATGAGTGTAAGTGACAAAATTTTAATTTTGGGATGGAGTAAACCTTTAAAAAAGCATCACATTACTGTGTGTAAATATCATAGTAGTTGTGGTGTGTATTTTCATATTCTCTAAGAATGAGCACGATTAATAAACCTTTAAGTTCCAGCTATGTTCCTTGGCATAGACACCTCTTTAATCTGTTGTTTTAGAACACATTGTAATAAGCTGTGATGTCAATGTGAAAAAAAACCAAACATCAATTTAATAATTTGTCTTGTATCAAATCTTTCATACGAAATAGGTCACATCACGAAGCGGCTTTAATTACGTCATCACTTGTTAGATATCAGAATGCACAAACCACGATAGGGAAGCCTGATTTGTGACGTTGACTTTATCTTTGTGTAGATTGTAAAGAAGGTCAATCTCTACTGTTTGAGCACTTACATCCAGGCGGAGGCCATGAAGGTGGAATTTCCAGAGATGATGTCAGAGGTCATTGCGTCACAGCTGCCGAAAGTGCTGGCGGGAATGGTCAGACCCCTCATGTTTCACAAGTGATCCAGACAGGAGGCTTGGGTCTGTGCTGATGTAGTGTGCCGCATATAAATGACATGCATCTTTCCATATACAATCATCCCCTTACAGTAGTCACAAGTTCTGATCTAATGTGGCAGTTTAAAATCCACAATATTTCAAAGTGGAGAGAGAACGGCATGTAATCATGGTGTATTATTAAACCAGCTATTGCCTTTTACAAAACATTACACAGAATATAACTGAAGCAGTCTGTGCTAAAATGTGATGTATGGATTTTTCAAATGATTCCTTAAATATTACTAAAATGTTAACATATTTGACTCTAATTTATAGTTAAATTATGAACTTTTTAAATCCTAGATTTTAAGGAATGTGTGTCTGAGTGTGAGGAAAAGGAAATGCTTATATCTCACTCTGATAAGTGAATAGTTTCCATGGTCAAAGTTTAACATTTACACAGCATCTGCTCACATCATGTCAAATGGAAAGTACATAATTATGAAGTATCTAATAAAAAAACACTGATTGCATTCAAAAACAATGTTTGAAAGACAAAGAGCTTAACTGTACATTGGCTCAGCATACACTGTGTAATTAATGCATCACTGTCTAATTTGATACATTCTGATGCTTTTGAAAGAAGAATATTAAATGTTTTATCAGAAGTCGAGCAAAAAAAAAAATCTTTTTTTTTGGATCATCTGTCATTTGCTTCCTGTGGCCTTGATGGTTTAGTACACCAAAGGGAGTATCAGACCAACATCAGCAATCAAGGGCACAAAGCGTTCTCATGTATTTAATTGGGAAAGAACACTGGGATCTTGGCAATTCCCTCGTTTCCAAATACTTCTGATGCTGTTTCTCACTTGATCTCCACCGGAATCAAGTGACTGATGACTGATAGAAGACAAGAATTGGATCTCACTTCATAAACAAATTTATTGGCAGAACAATTAAAGAATAAAAAAAAAAACCCAAAATAATTATCCATATATAAACTTCTGTTCTCATATTCAAAATACAATATTGGGATATTTCATTATGGAGACAATAAGACGTACCATATTGGTGTTGCTGACGCTGACCTTTGATGTCATCTTAAACTCCGGAAGGAATAATGGCTCCTGAACATCATGTATAACAAAGCTGCTAAAGCTAGACTTGATTCATTAGGATTTGTAAAGACTGAATTTTCCTTGACATTCTGCAGTGCCCTAGATGCTAAACTGAGACATGATTCAATGCTCGTTCATTGATCTCATTCTCTAAAACCAGAGATTTTCCAAACAGGACTAGGACTAAATGTGTCTTAGAAAATAGTAGACATTTCAATCATAAATAACTGGAACATTCAGTTGCATTCCACTAATGTGCACAAAACTGATTCGCTGTTCACCGAACATTTGTGCCAAAAGGACTAATTGCATGTACAATTCTATTTGTCAATAAGATACACAGAAAAACATTTTACTAACAGCATAATGTGATTAATATGAATATAATAACTGAAAATATGTAAATATATTTTTAGTTTGTCCCTTTAATGTCAGCAGCACTTAAGCTGCACAACTAAACCTGATGATCATGTTCTCCAGCGTGATTTAAAGATGCTCCAAAGAGCATTTTAAGCTTCAGTGTTAAGCTGGAAATTGGACCATGTGGTAAATGTCACAATTTACTTAAAAACCTAACCTAAGTTGATTAGTTGCCTAGACGTTTGAACAGTAAAATGACAGTAATAGTACATTCATGATGAAATAAACCACAAACACAGCAGAATATGAGTACTGCTGAATTGAGTTAAACATGACAGTGATTCACAGCTCAAATAGTTACTGCTGAAGTTTAACATTCTTCTTCATTTAGAGGCAATAAATACTGAGCTATAACAAAAAAGCCTGTTTTAGTTGATTGTTCTTAACATAATTACAGTATTCCGCCACGTAGTAGACCTAAAAGGAGCATTTAGTGCAGTCCATCACACCTCCTGATCTCAGTGTATGTGAATTTGGTGTATCTAGAATCAAGCAGCACATAATGTCAATTACAAATTAGAATTACAGCTGCATTTCAGACATTAATCACCCTTGTGCTGCATCATTGAGGTTTGTATACCGTCCATGATCTCTTATTATTAAATGATCTCTTATAATTAATGGCGCAGTCCACTTGCACAGCCGTCAACGTTTTATATATTTAAAGTCCTCGGTCTAAAGTTGTTGTTGCCATGGATACCATGAAATGCTTGGCCCTTCTGGCTGGACGGTTGTCAGAGGAACACCACGTAATTTTCAGGAACGAGACCTGTTTTGCCCTCAAATGTTGCCTGGAGCCAGCCCGGTTCCACTGAAGGATACACTACACAGAGGAAAATGAGAAAGTTTAGTGACATTGAAAACATATAGTTTTATTACTCGTACTTAGGGGCACAACAATGAATATGTGGCTTTTTGGAAAGTGTGACTGAACAGCATTGGGTCAATACAGCGTACGTTTGTTGATCTTGAACATGCCTTGAAGATTTAGCAATATTAAATTGAATGTTGTTTGCTTATTTGATGTCACCAACAATGTCTTAATTTTAGAAACATTAATACGACTGTTGGAAACAAATAAATCAGTAATGTTCCAGTAAATTCCAGAAAAGGACTGTTTCTAAATAATTTCTGTCTATTATTATGAGCAATATCACATGAGTTGTAACGTGATATGGCTATATATCTGCACGGCTGTGATTCAGCTGCTGGCACAAGGCCACAGGATGTTGTGTGCGTGATAATGGTTTTACAACTTTATGAGCAAATCAGCAGTAAAGACTTTTATTGTAAACACTGATGTTATTCAATTCAATGTTATTCAATTCAATTCAGTTCAATTCGGGTTATCACCCTTAACATATGAAAGCATAGTACGACAAAGACATTGTTTCCCTCAGTGGACATTAAAAAAATTTGATTGTGAATAGGAGACTGAAGAATGAATGCTGCATCAGATGCATGTAATCAAATAATACAGCAAACTTTTATATTAATTATACTGATATAAAGCCATATTGCATTGCTACAAGTGTGATATTGCTCATATACATGTAAAGAGAGAGAGAGAGAGAGAAAGAAACCTTAATACTTGTATATTTATTTAAATTAATTTAAATGGTAACACTTTATTTTGATAATCCACTCCAGACATTCTGCTAAGTACCTTTGCAACTACATGTCAACTAGCAGTGGCCTATTAGTTGACTGTGTGCTTAATAATGTCTAATACTTTATTTTAATGGGTTTAATTTTCATTCTAAAGGTTAGTTGACATGTAGTTACAGAGTTAGTGTAATGTCTACAAATACTAGTAGAAATTGGATTATCAAAATAAAGTATGTCCATTTAAAGTATATACATTAGCTTAAAAAGCAATAATGTCTTAATCTTGGAAGCATTAAAAAAAAAAAGACAGACAAAAATGACTTTGTTTTGATGGGGTCAGTAAAACTGACAAGCAAATATCCTTTTTTTGAGCCCACAAACCCTAAGCATTAAATTTAGCATTTACTAAGTTGTCAAATCATGCGGCTTATTACAGTAGGTGTGCTATTATTTTTCTAGGTCATCTAATCTGATTTTGGTAAATTGACCATTTAACCTCATCTCAGACAAACACAGCATGTGTAGACGTCCTAAATAAACTTGAAGCACACAAGCCATTCTGTTTAAAGTGAATCATTTGAGCATTGTCTTCCCAAAACAACAGTGACCTCAGGAAAGGTTGGCATCAGTGAACTGCATATGAAGAGTTTTAATTAATGACGGGTGAAGGCAGGTCAGTATGCTCTGATAAATGACCCCCATAAAGCTTTCAAAGGACCACACAAATGACTCACCCTGTAATGACGCATTTCAACATACTTTGGACTATCAAAGCATCTGTTTAGACCTTAAAGCATTAGGCAGATGAGATTGGAAAATAAAGAGGTTTTTATAAGCAGAGCTCTCAAAAGTCAACACAGTGATGGGAAAAAGGAGGTTTATGTTGTGCTGAGTGTTTGCTAAGCTTTAGAGAGGAGAAGACGCTGCCTTCACCAGGTTACTGTGACCTGTTTCAGTGCCATGGTGTCCCGCCAAGCTTGTTTCTTGCAGAAAATATATGTAGCTGTAAAATTCAAGTCCTGACATGTACGAAGAACAGCAGCAGACAATTGTTCCACAGAGAAGACGCAGGAATGCATCATATTAATGCCCTGGCATGCAACAATGTGTATTAGTCAGTATAGTTAAATCTCTTTTTGAGTTTCGTAGTCATCACTCTAACTCACAAAAGACGTGCATATTCAATGATTCTCAGCAGGCAGCCACAGTTCATTCAAACGTCACTCATAGATAGATAGACAGAACTCCATATTAATGATCAATGACAACTAACAACTGCCTAACAATGGCCCTAGCAAATATCTTTGGTACCCTAGTAATCACTAGAACAACCACCCCAAGTACCCTAGCAACCAAATAGCAATCCCCCAACAACCACCCAGATTACCTTAGCAACTACGTAGCAACACCCTAGCAACCACCCCGGGTATCCTAGCTACTGCATAGCAACACCCCAGAAACCACTCTGGGTACCTAAGCAACCACCCTGGGTATCCTAGCATCCACACAGCAACCACCCCAGGTACCTTAGCAACTGCATAGCAACACCCTGGCAACTACCCCATGTACCATAGCAACCACATAGCTACACCTTAGCAACCACCCTGGGCACCTTAGCAGCCATCTATCTCTAATCTGACTTTTTTTCCCCCTGACTTTCCGGCTTTCTCAAGCCAACTTAAAGTTTGTCTCAAAAACCTTTTTTATCTCGTTTTATCTTTGTTATTAGAAATATATAGATTACAACCAAACAATTGCTGGCAACTTCCAGGTAAAGATCCTGGATGTGGAGGTCTTGGGCTGGTGTGTTTACACGTGGTCTGCGGTTGTGAGGCCGGTTGGATGTACTGTCAAATTCGGAGATGGCTTACGGTTGAGAAATGAACATTCAATACATGGGCAACAGCTCTGGTGGACGTTTCCAGGACCAGGGCTCTAACATTAAAGCTGCCCTAAAAAATTATCATTGGATACCATGTGCAGCCCATGTTCTAAACACAAATCTGAAACATACGTTCAGTGGATCTGACATTGCGGAGATAACAAAGATGATTGACGCGTGCAAGGGCATTGTCAAATATCTTAAAAAAGCCAGTGCAAGCACAGCTCTCCCACATGGCTTATTCCAAGAGTGTGAGACTCGCTGGAACAGCAAAATTGACATGCTCAAATCTGTAAGCAAGCAATACAGGGAAATAAACGAGCTACTCGCAAGCAGGGGGCAATCAGAGCGCATGGAAGATATATATTAAAACATGCTCACAACCGTGATAGATTTCTTGGAGCCTTTCAAGAAAGCATCTGAGGAGTTGCAGGGAGAGGACTATCCGACACTGCATGATGCTGTGGTTTTACAAACTGCGCGCACACTGCCAACCAGTCTTTGGAGACCCTGAGTACATGGCTTTGCTCCGTACGCGCGCACTTGCTCTTCTCCATCAAAAGTTAACCTGTGTCTTTTGAAGCCGCGGACTCTCCTGAGACCTCTATAGCACTACAGCACCACAGACATCTACAGGCGAGGGTAAGTTGCTGCGTTTTAATAATGAATGGGATATTTCAGTTTAATGATGGTAAATTACATTATTGACAAATGCTATTTTACCTTCCATAGACATCACTGACTAAAGTCAGAGAGAGAAAAGACCTAGAGTGGACTTCGCTGAATGGGCCGATGACGCTGCTGATGTGGGCTTAACGAACGAATTTGAGCGGTACCTTGCTGCACACTTTACGCTGGATGACTGTGACAAGGACCGGTTGCTTGAATTTTGAGAGTGACAAACCCTAAACTTCCCGAGGCTTTGTGCATTGGCAAGGAGGATCCTCTGCATTCCATCATCAAGTACAGACAGTCCGTGCACATCCAGCTCCGCAGGTTGTGTCATATAGGCAAGAAGAAACCGGTCTTAACTCAGGTTGATTCAATATTATTTCTACACAGCGCAAGGAAAGCTAAAGATATGTAGGCTATTCTTCTGCTTTAGGCCACCAATGGCACCTTATGTAATGTCAGTTTTATGTATTTTCTGAGAGGGGGTGGGATTTTTGTTGGGAAAGTCGGGGAAGAGACACAGACTTCGATTAGACTGGATAAACACATGCAGCATCTTAATTAAGAAAATGAAACGAAATAAATGAATATATCAAGCCTTTATTACATAACACTAG
>JAUMHR010000075.1:4590192-4601560 GCA_032361145.1 Enteromius fasciolatus | reverse complement strand
TAATATGCTGATTTATTATCAGTGCTGGAGATTTCTGTGCTGCTTAATATTGTTTTGGAACATGTGATATTTCTTTAGGATTCTTGAATGAACAAAACGTTAAAAAGAAGAGCATTTATTTAAAAAAAAAAAACCTCTCTAACAATAAACACCATTCAAATGTTTGGATAAAGTTTTATTCTTTTTTTATTTGAAAGAAATTCTAACTTCTTTTATTCATGTGTTAAATTGACCAGAAGTGATAGCAAAGATTTATACTGTTAGAAAATATTTATATTTTTAATAAATGCTGTTCTTTATAACTGTTTGTTCATCAAAGAATCCTGAAAAAAGTATTGCAGTTTCCAAAAAATTATTTGGTATCACAACTTTGCCAACATTGATCATTCTAATAATAAATCAGCATATTAGACTGGATTAATGACTGATGAAAATTCAGCATCACAGAAAAAAGTATATTTTAAAGTATATTAAAATAGAAACCTATTGTTGTTTTAAATGGTAAAAATATGTCACAATATTCCTTTTTTTCCCCTGTATTTTTATTTCTTTTTTACAATTAGCTTTATTTTTTAATACATTTATATAATAATTTACAAAATAAATATATGTATTTGATATGTATTTATACCTTTAATTTCTTTATTGTGATCATCTAATATGTTTGGATTTTAAAATCTGTTGTTTTATAATTATATTATACCATTTTTTTTTGTGTATAGCATCCATCCACCAGAGGGCAATGTTATCCTTTCCTAGAGCAGGTTATTTACGGTCTTATCTAAAATTCTATAATCTAATGCTAAGAATGTAATCTGTTTACATGAAGACAGCAATTTCATTCTGGCATTTCCTCTGCAGTATGAAGAAAACAGGAAAAACACTGGATAAAACCAAAGTACTTAAGGAAGATAAAAATAAAGACGCATGAAAACCAAAAGATAAAAAGTGTCTGGTATAGAAGGCCATAGACTGTCTGTCCTTCTGTTTGCTCACCCTTAGTGTCTGAAAGACTGTAACACTCACGTTTCTCCTGGACATACAGGTAGCCTTCCATAGTCCACTGGCTGGGGGGCTTCTGGTCTTGATCTGCAGAGCGAACTCTGTTCATCAGCTTTTCTACTTCTTGTTTGGTGCTCAGAAAGTTGTTTCTTGTCTTCATCCAACAAAAACAATAACACATGTACACAATCATAATAGGAATAATAACTGTGCATGATTTATAACACATTTTAACAATCTTTCTTCGCATTGATACTGTACATTGATGAGGAAAAGTGTGTGTTCAAAGGTACTTCATAAAATACTAAAATCATGATCAGAACATAACCATTTTTGGCATATTTTTGTTAGCGTCTTCAAACGAACGACATTCTGAGTTAGCTGTAATACTTTTAGCATGCTCTTCAAAACAAAAGCTCATCAAAACTGAACAGTTTTAGGCAGTTGTGAAAAAAGAAATCATCTTTTATATTTGCCATAAATTACACCATTTCCCGTAAATGGCCTGAAATCATATTCGAGTAATGCAGCTGCCATCTAACAGAGGACAATGCTTTTAAAATCACAGAGACAGAAAAGCATTTGCCTCAGAAAGATTGCTATCGCTTGTGTTGGTTTAAATGTGTATTCTCTCCAACAAAAAGTCGTCATTACAGGGTTATAAGCCATGAACCAAAGAGCTACAAAGTGAATCAACTTTGAAGCAAAAAAGACACAGATGATTGTGAACACAATGAAACATTCAGGAGCACAGAGACTTGTGGTCAACACTGTAGCTTGTAGCTTTCCATTGTACCATTACACCATGTCTGGAATACTTGATTCTGATTGCAGTCACAACATTAATGGTTGCTGATAATCGTCATTATCAATGCTGTATCAAAGACATCTGAAGCTGGCTCTTCTTTTATCTCATATAACATAGAGACACGTTATCTCTTGTGCCATTCAAATTCAATTGTGCCATTTTGTGTGCCATTTACCATTCGTATTGAAAACTAAATCAGTCGTAATAGTACTAATGTACTGTTATAGTGCTCTTAAAGTTGCCAGAATGATTGTTTTGTACATTTTGTACAATGAATTTAAATCATTTTCAACTCCAAATCAATATTTCATATACAGGTACATTTTTATTTGGTCAAAAGTCATTAATTAAGTAGTTTGTTGTGGCTCAGAGGAACTGTTTTGTTTGTGGAAGCTTTACAGATGAGCTAATAAAACATTTCAACTCAAATCAATATTTCGTGTCCAATTATTTACTTACATGGCAACTAGCCGCATAATAAGCTGGATAATATACACCCAACTAGTGGCAAAATAAACCCCTCGGGGTGATAAAAGACCTGTCCTGATCACCCTGTCCTTGTTTATTTTTCAATAACAACCAGTTGAATATGCTTTGTCCCTTACTTAAGGCACATCTAGTCATGAATTATCCTATATATATTCATTAATGTACATACCAAGTGCGTTCAAATTGACTTTCACAGTTTGTTGGAAAGAAATGAAAAGAAATGGCTTTATATCCTTCTTTTGTCCTCTAGAGTACTTACATCTCAGCCAAATACATCACTGTGAATTATCAATGCCACTCCTACAATATTAAAGGTGATTGTCCTCCGGTAGTGAATTACTTTTAAGGCTAATGTCTCAAGCTTCCACAGCAGCGTTATTTCAGCATATATACGCCGGCACAGGGTCTTTCGTGCTAAAGAACAAGCTGAAATTTTGTGACACCACATCAGCTTTGAGTGTACAGTGACAGCTTGAGGTCAAAGGTCACAGGACCCAGACACAGTGTTGCTGACTAGTGGCAGGAAGTTGTTTATTATAGGCAATATTGATCAAAGACACACAGGGCGGGTCGAGAACAGGGCAAAATGGATGCAAAACGTATTTATATGTGCCAGGCATAACATCATGTGGCTTTATAAATGTTTAAAAAATAACACTCCTTTGGTCAAAAGAAGGGGATAGTAAGTGAAAAAGTGAAAGAGAAGCTGGACTCATAAGAGATGTTTACTTACATTCTGCAGGTTAAACTGTAGCTGTTGTTTGTAGGGCTCAAATTCGTGGGCCAGCTCATAACCCTCATGGTAGAAAGTGAACAGACCCTGTAGGAAGGCCAAGAGCTGCAAACCCAAATGAGATATAAATACAGCAAGATGGAACAGGACGTGTTCAACATTCAACACACAAAGCTCAGTGCAACATTCTTTACAATGTTCTCTGAAACAAAAGTGTTAAAATACAAGTATTATTCCTAATTTTGGACAAAGAAATAAATAAACAGTAATTTTTTGAAATGTGCAAAAATGATGTACACTCACTAAAGACTGTAATCATCAGTAGCCCAATAAAAAAAAAGTTTATTTATTTAATTTTATTTATTAATTAATAAAGAAATTGGACCCATACAACCTCCAATTAGTAGGAAGGCATTTATTTGATTTAATACATGAATCATTCATTAATTGAAAAAAACATTGTTTCACTGCAAGGAACCATTTTTCTAAGTTAATAGTTTTTACTAGAAAAAATACCAGTCCTTCTATTTCAAAATTTTATGCGTAAATCAATTTACTTTACATTTTTTAAATGATTTCTGACATTTAATAGCAATTTCTAAATTAAAACGGTTTCAAAGTCATTTTCTTCAGTGTATGTATAAAGTTATGACTACTGTTCAGTTTACTCATTAGATAGCCCAGCTTTCTTATACTCGAGGCATGTGCAAAGATTTGATTTTCTGATGTGACTTTAGCAAAAGACTTCAAAGATGCTGATGTCACACCCTGAAACTCAAGAGCAGTCCAGACTGCGGTGCTTCTGGGAGATTAACAGCATCGTTTTTTCCCAGGCCAGGTGATAAACACTGGATGCTCCTCTAAATCTATACAGCCCACTCTCTGGCTCACTTTACCGCTCACACTTATGCATATAAATATGCTTAATGCAGAAATGAGTCATGCAAATTTTATCCACTGTTGTAATATGTGGGGTCCAGCTGTTGTGTATTTCACACCTCTGTCTGCTGAGTGGAGATTTAGATGCTAAACATGAAAAAGGGCTGGGAAAAAAAGAACAGCCTACCTCTCAAACTATGTTTGAAGGTGTAGTTCTCCCCAAAATGAAATTTACGTCATCAATTACTCACCCTTGTGACGTTCCAAACCCGTAAGATCTTTGCTCATCTTCAAAGCACAAATTAAGATATTTTTGATGAAACTGGAAAGCTGTCTGACCCTCCATAGACAGCAACACAACTCAAATGTTCCCAGGTCCAGAAATCCATGTGACTTCAGTCAACTTAACTCAACACAACACTATTTTGGAGATTACGATCACATGAATGTAATAAGTGTTGTTCAAGCTTAGGGCAAAGCATGTGTACGCGTTGTGATGCTCTTTAAAATGGCAGGAGGTGTAACTCAGGGGAGAAGAATGGTTAGGTAAATTGTTATTTTTGTTTTCTTTGTGCAAAAAAATAAGTATTCTCATAGCATCCCAAAACTGAAGAAGTTGAGGCACTGATGTCACATGGACTGTTTTACTAATGTATTTGCTAGCGTTATGTTTCTGGACATGGTGCTGCTGAGGGTCAGATGGCTCTCTGATTTAATCAAAAATATCTTTAAAAAGCTCTAACTGGGTTTGGAATGACATGAAGGTGAGTAATTAATGACATCATTTTCCTTTTGGGGTTACTTTCCCTTTATCACGAATACTATAGCAGCTCACATCATTTGGTAATGGACGAGTTTGTGTGAATTTTGGTTAAAGTTACTGTATTTTGTCAAATATGAGCAGTTTGAGACTCTTCTGAAACTCCAGAGGAGACAGATTTGAAAATAATGGGATCTTTTCAGAAGATGTTTAATTCTGCAATAATTTGATATTTCCATTTCAAATTAGATTGAATTTAAATCGACATTTTTACTGACCGGTGTGTGTTACAATAGGTCCACCCAAAAATGAAAAGTCCTCATTGTGTCATCATTCACTTACACTCATGTTCTTTTCTGTAAAAGTTATTTTAAGAAACGTCTCGATGTTTTTTGCCCATACAGTGGAATTCAATAGAAACCAAAACTGTTTGGTTAGCAACATTCTTCAAAATACCTTGCCTTCCACAGATGAAGAAAAGTCTTACACGTTTGGAACCATACGATGGTGAATTTTTATATGTGAACTGTACCTTTAATAGCTCAGGGGTATTGTGTGACAGGAAATGAGAGCTGAGGTTTGCAATTTGGCATGATAAGACAGTGAGATTATGACTCCAGTAGTCATAAACTGTCCAGCTTCTTCCTGTTGGCTACAAAACCATTACTGACCAGATGGCTTGATTCTCAATGCAGTACACTGCACGGTGGGCATCTGATGTCTTTTGCAAGATACTCGTTAGACTATATGTTTTTGTGGAGTGCGTATTTGTGTGTAAATACAAAAGGAAATTGCATGCATCACAAAGATCTTACCGGCTCAACAAATTCAAATTTCTTCTTCTCTTGAACCTCCTGGATTTTGAAGACGTATTCTAGAGAGGAGTCATAAAAGAGTTGCCTCTCCTTATCAATCTGAGAGTCAGCCTGCAAACGAACAAAGAGCACTGTTACCCCTAGAGACGGACAGAAAGTTATGGCTGCCAGGCTTGTTCGCTCATTTGGATGTGTTTGGGCTTTGGTTAATGGTTACATGTGAGAATTTCTGGCTCAGCTTTGTGAGAATCTGTGTAACAACAAGCTAAACAAACGCAACCGAACAGCACGGAAGAAAAAACAGGAACTGAAGCTTTTAAATGCTTATGTTTTTAAAAGGATTAGTCATCCAGGAATGGAATTGCTATCATTATTTACTCATCCCCATGTTGTTCCAGCCCCATACGACTTATTTTCCTTTGTAAAACACAAAAGGAAAAATTCAAGCTTTCAAGTTGCAAAAACAACACTAAGGACTCTAAAAGTAGTTCATGTCTTGTGTGTTATTAATTCATTCCCAGTCATTTATAATTGCATAGAAAGAACATCATATACAATATTAAAACATTTATTTTCTTTTGTTTAACAAGAAAACAAGTCATACTAGTGGAATGGCATGAGGGTGAGTAAATGTTGGTTTTAATTTTAAGTGAACTATCCCTGAAATGATTACATCACTATCACCACCAGTGTTGTCATCAAAAAAGACATTTTAGTTTTGCATGTACTTTTTGTTTCTCTTTTCAAGAAAATTAATCAGTACTGTGATTTATGTATCTTTCTTGCATACTGTAACCATTAATAATTGTTGATTGTCTGCGAGTCTAGTGCACAGCAGACAGAAGTCATGATGCAAAGACACTTCTAATGCAGCTGAGTTCACTATATTTCTTTAACTGCCATTCAAGTATTGTTTTGGTTTTTTTTGAAAATGCAAATCTACCCGTATTTGTGGAATGATTCACCTCTTGGAGAGACGATTCTTTTTTTCTGGATGACAGGTTGAGATGTTTTTCCAGTGAGGAGTAGTATTTTTCTGCCTCCTTGTCAAATTTCTTCTTCCCGTCCTATGGAAAACAAATTGTTACTGGCATTATATTTGCATTATTAAAGAAGATCAAAGTCTGCAAAGGGAACTGTAAAACGATCAATTATCCAAAATGAATAATACTAATAAAGTACAAAACCTTTCTACGAACAGACTTTTTAGTGTGTTTGGCAAATAAAGTCAGTTACACAGGTAATCACGATAGCTATGAACATGTCGCACCAACTCGACAACAAAGTGTGCCTGTGATCTGCCTGTCACGCCAGAAGGTGGCACTCTAGTGCTCTAACACACTCCTGTCTCCAAATGAGATATGCAGTTACTGCTATAGAAACAGTCCATAATTGATATATTGCAAGAAAATAAATATATTGTCAAGGCAATAAAATGACATAAACCAAGCGTAAAGATGATTATATACTTAATCATACATAGTTACAAGATAAGATTAATCTCTCTCTGTTCTCAGCGGACAGAGAAGAGCAAAACACACAAAACTCTTTTGGAAATATCCCCAATCGCATTCAATGGAGCCCTAAAATATCATCTAAAATCTGTGGGTCAGCATTATACATTATCTGACAGATCTATCTGTCGGATTTGCATTAGTATAATTTGCTAACTCAATAATGGTACGGGTATGTACCATTTGACAGACAGATTTGTGTGAAAGGGAAAAAAAGGGTAACACTATATGTAAATAGTCTGTTTTAGACAATCTACTAACAGTAAGTAACTTTGCAACTACATGTCAACTAGCAGTCATTAGAATATTAGTAGACTGCCTGCTTAATATCTTCTAACACTTTATTTTGATGGGTTCACAACATACTTCACGAGTTCGCACTTCCTCAATGCAATATAAGCATGTTTGGAGAGCTGTCGGGGGCGAGCCGAGAGTTCGGTGAACCCCGAGCCCTAGTAACGAGAGCCCTAATGAGGAGTCCGGCTCGAACCCTGCTTGCCCCCTGGAAGGAGTGAACGGCGGAGAAGGGGAGGCGGAGGGAATGAAGAACGGACTATTTATAGTGGAGAGTTAGTGACTGGATTGGCTTACGATGGAGGTGGTAGTGATTGGAAGATTGGTAGCAGCTGAATTGAGTTTCGTGCGCACTTCCTCCTGAAATTGGTTTATAAAATTTCATGACATACTATCAGAAACATTGCAAGTGTACTATACACTTTTTGAAAGTGTACGATCAAAAAAAAAAAAATAAAGTTTTCACAATTTCAGCCAAGAGAACAGAAACACAAACTCACAAAGTATGCTCGATGTCATGGGTATTAAAATCAAGATGGTAGTTGTGGTTTTGTCATAATAAAGTGAGAATTCTGAAAGGCCTTGAATGCTGAAATGCTGTTTTGGCAGTACAATAGTACAATTACACCACTGACCAACAGGGGCCAACTGGGCCACGCTACCCTGTTAAACCCTGACCACTTGGCTGTGTCCAAAAGCTGAAAATGCTGCCTCAGCATGTAGCATATGCACATTCAAATCTGATGATAATGTGACATGCGATTTTTGTAAATGTAATAATTAAATATTCACTTAGTTATGACTAAAACTCTCTCTATATTGTTGTAGATCATTAAGAAACCGCACAAGTGTTGTCTGAATTTATATTGACAATAAATTGGTGTGGAGGCACCACTGCACAAAACTACCTGAAATGGTTACTCGGTGCACATTTTATAAGCTAGCTATTGATGAAAAGAGAGATTGCAGAGTAACAGATGTGAATGATGGACAATTCAGAATTTAAAATCCAGACATCCATCTGTTTCTTCCATTCCCTGTCACAAGATAACTAACTTCACGAGAGGAGATTTCCACACAGGAGAATCCACAACACTGAACCCTTCAAAAGGCCCTGACTCCATTCAGTCTGTTTTCACACCTGAGTTGTCTTGCCTGAGGCCTTTCACACAGCGATGCAATACGTGGATTCTACAGTTATCGCTATATTCAAAGGTCATATGTAAATTTGAAAGTGCTCTATTTCTTTGCAGTAACTCAAGTGCTGTTCTGTGAGGGAGCATGGGAGATGACAGAGGGTTTGTTTGGACCACTGTCAAAAGCAGCAAACTGGTTTGTTTGAGGGCCAGGGTTAATGCAGGGCCTGGCTGGTTATTGCATGAGCTCCATATATGTTATCCCAATCACTTTAAGCACCTGAATACTAATTCTATTTACTATTTCTAATGTGAAATATATGCAAGTATATTTTCTAAAGAAAGATATACTGCATAGTATATACATGCTGCTAAAACAGCATATTCTGAAAACAGCTATAGTTGTAGTCACGCAGTGAAAGGAAACAGCCAGTAAAACTTGAGCTTTTCTGTGTTTTCATTCTCATGGCCCCTCCATTAACCCTTGACTCCATGTAACGGCTACTGAAATGACGTAGCTAAACAATCTCACCACCACACAACCTCAGTAATGAAATAATAGCAGTGCTGCATCCGCAGTGTTTCCAAAACCTTGACAACAATCAATAAATAATTTCAAGATTGTGTCTTTAGACGCTTCCTCTACTACGTCCAGAAAAATTTTTTAGTGTCTATATCTGAGTCCTATGGGATATGAGTTAAATAATAAAACAGACAAATAAATGAATAATTACACTAGATAGTGTCTTGACAGCCAATAAATTTCCCCTCAGGTTTGCTTTGAGAGGATGACAGAGGAATATAATATACGGATCTTTTGGCTTGATATACTGCAAAATACTGCAAAAGCTTGACTGAAGGTAACACATATTCTCTATCTCAACACAAGGATGCTGAGAGAAGGCTAATTAGAGACGGAGGAAAATAGGAAAATTAACAAGGTTGAAATGTATTGGGATTGCCCTGTTACTGTCTTAAATCAATGAGATAATTCACTATAACTCCTCACGCAAGAAGTTAAAAAGCTTCAAAACAACCCAAAGAAATAAGCCAGAGGCTTAATCATAACCAGGCCCACACAAAATCTCTATAGAAATCATTTGTGTTGTTTTATTCCTACAATAATGGAAAATTTGATAAGAATTTATGCCATAAAGTCTACAAATAACTTCAGAGCTTGTTTTTAAGTAGGTCCATGCAGTATCTGCACTCAGAATCTATGAAAAAGTGAAAGTCTGCAATTTCTGCAAAACTGATTTAAATGGAGTGAAATACTAGATACTGCTACCTGGATTAACCCATATAAGGGTGTACTCACACTAGGCATGGTTGCCGTGAACCGGGCCAGAGTACGATTGTTCCCCTTTCCCACTTCCCCTCTGGCCTGCACTCACATATGATTTCTGCAAGTGTGCCTGAGCACGCTTACGTCATTATGGTGAGGCGGTTTCAGGATAAACAGGAAGAGAGGCGCTCTCGCTGAACGCGATGGAGTTCATCACTGTTTACTTTCTGGATAGTAATTTTGAGTCGTTTGGTCCGCGGTGGTCCACAGCCCTCTTAAAGCTTATTGTTAAACAAACATTGCACCTCTGCTGTAGACCGAAGCGAGCCTTTCGCCGCTATGTGTGTTTTGGTTCGTCACAAAAATGTGACGTTGTGTGCCCTGTTCCGTGCTCCAGCATGGTTAGCATGCTTACTACATGCGAACCGCGCCCGAGCCCAACTGAACCATGCTCTGGCACACCTCTCTCAAGCGGGCCAGGGACGGCTAAATGTACGCGCCCGGGCACATTTCGGAGCACTCACACTAGTCAAACGAAACGCGCTTTGGTGGTCAAACGCACTCGGGCATGGTCCAAACTGCCTAGTGCGAGTACACCCTAAATTTGTTTTGTTTGGGTAAATTAATGCATTTAATTTGATTTAGCTATATTAACTAATATGTTTGACTTGAATAAAACCTGCTTATTTAGCTGTCACCACTTTTTACAGTGTACCAAAGGAAACTATAAATACTGTACTTCATCTTAGATTAACAAATAGTATTTTAAACATTTTAATGATGTGTAGTCACATGAAGATGAACAATCATAGCAGCTAGGGTTGGGTCGATAGACGATACCATCGTCCATCGCCAACGGCCGATAGACATCACAATGCCGAGCCGGCATCACGATCGTCCGCCCCGCCCCGCCACAGCAAGCAGCTTGCATAAAACATACTTAATCTATGGTGGCAAATCTGTGCCATTAATAAGCGAGCACAGTAAATCAGCTCCACCCCCACGATGCCATCGCGATGTTTCACATTAGACATCGTACAATGCCAAATTGGTTGAAATCGCCCAACCCTAATAACAGCGAACTAAAAAAGGTTTATTTTTATCAGCAGTAGGTCATGGGGCAGCCATGTTGACATCACATGATGATTTCTACTAATAATTCCATAATGCAACAACAGCAATAGATGACTGACAGTCTAGACTGATAGACATACAGATAGATTGTCTTTGCTCCACAAAAAAGACCAGTGTGTGAAAGGGGAAATACATTCCGCAAACAACAATATCTGTTGATGCAAAGAAACAAACCACACACAGCTACTTCATTCACAACCACTGCACTGTATTATGAAGACAAACTGGCAACAGACCGGCTTAAAATAAACAACAAAAGGACAAAATAAAATAAAAACTGCATGCTTTAAAGGGGTCATTTGATGCAAGGGGTCATTTGATTTCAAGTTTGCCTTTCTCTTGAGTGTTACAAGCTGTTAGTGCAAAGATAAGATCCCTAAATTTGTAAAGACTAAAGTCTTAGTAAACATGCAAATGATAAGTGTGTAGGATAATAAGACCAACCAGGTGGATCGTTTCAACAAGCCAGCAATTCCCGCACACTATCGCAACTTGCAAAGAAGTAATATTTATTGACAC
>JAUMHR010000075.1:4544491-4554659 GCA_032361145.1 Enteromius fasciolatus | reverse complement strand
AATAGCATTTCACATTAGTATGACGCGATCGGTCACAAGACACACAAGAGCCAATAGAAATTTACAACCAAGGCTGATGTAAGGATTCTCTTGGCGGCATTTTTTGAATTTGCGCAAAGCAGCAGCTGCAGCACAGATGAGTCACGGCGGACGGAGAGATCGTGATAGCTTTTTGTCACAAATCAATTCTTTTACCTCGGAAAAATTTGAATATTAATCCTTTTTAAAATAAATAGTGCTGTTGTTGTATCTGCCGGTTTATCTTGTGTTTCATTAAATGGATGGCAGGTTTAGGGGCAGGTGTTGGGTTATGTGCTCATAAATTTATAAATAAAGTAATATAAATAAAACTGTTGTGACTGTTTACAGTGAAACACAAACCAATATATATGCAATATCATTACCCAATATTTGAATCCAGATATTCGTGCGTGGATCACGGCTAAAGCCTGTCACTGACTAACATTGTAATCTTTTCCGTGTAAGTTTCAAATCTGAGGAGGTAAAACTGTGACAGCTACACATTTGATTATGTCACGTCTTGGCGTGATACCAGATTGAAGAGTCACATGTCATCAGTGTTTTGGTAGTGACTAAAGGGAACATGTACAGCAGGGGTCACCAAGTTCGGTCCTGCAGAGTTTACTTATTTTAGTAAGTTAAAATTAGGGCCTTTCACACTGCAAGAACCATTTCGTAGCACCCACACTAATTGCGCAACCACTTTTTGGCATGTTCCCACCACAGAAAATAGAAATGATTTAACTCTGTTTGTAGGAACTAAATTAGCTCCTTTTTCAGAGTAGGGTCTAAAACAGTTCTAGGAACAATCTTTGAGGTAAGTGTACGCTGATTGGCTAAACACGTACGAAAATGCCCTCACCTGCCATGGTTTAAAACGCAGTGTAAACATATACTGTGTAAACAACTTGTTTCTTTTATAAACTGAATTTATCTGAAGTACACAGTTCTTTTGTTGAATGCCGTGCACAAACGACGTCGCTGTCAATGGAGCTCTAATATATATACAGTTTATATATATATAGACACACACGCACACACACAAAGTGCAAAGTATTGTAGTGCCTACCATTTTTCTTCACAGTATGTATCAGATTATCACTGAACAGAATTTGAACAAAATTCTGGATTCATGTCAAAAAGATGACACAGGTTTCATCAACGTTCACTTGTCCATGAAATGCAAACCAAAATCATCCGCCACATTACACGTGTAAATCAATAGCCGTAGCACTATCATTTTCTACCTATCAACATTTCAGTCCATTAGCTAAACAGCCGTAAAGATGCTGTTGTGCCGGAACCTTCCATAACATCCCCTCTATGGCCAGCTCGCCCAACATTCCTTTTAATCAAACAAATAGGGGAAAAAAAATCACCCCATTCCTATCTAGCGACCAGACGGTGCTAAAAAAAAGCCAAATTGAACTCCATTATGAGCTTGCTTTGCCTCAACTCAACACATTTAATTCGATTTTCCCCATCGGATTGCTTGCGAAAAGAAGAGGAAAAGGTAGCAGGCTAAACGACAGGTTGCCTGTGCGATTGAGAATACGGGAAGACTGTAAGCCAACTGTTAGATGCAGATGGTCTGAGTGTCAAGCCAGCACACAATGCACAGAGCAGGACAGGAAGTTAATAAACAAAGTAATGACACATAAGGAGAGAACGCAGGAACGAGAGAGGGATAGAAAGAGATGAATGGCTGCAAAAAGAGACAGAACAGAATGAGTGATCAACCCATCAGGGCGTATGAACTCTCAGCACATCTGCTCCGTGCCCACCGAGGGTGAGCGGTCTCTGCATTTTCCTTAATCTCTGACACAAATCACAATTAGTTACTCTGATCTCTTAAAGGGCTGAGCTGAGACCTTTTTGTCTGGAATGTAAGCAAATCAATACAATACATTATGCATGCTGGGCAGGCAATCTCAATGCAACCTGCCTTGAGCTGTTGAGCTAAATCTGAACTGGGACAGGATATCAACATGCCCGATGCTTGCTTTCATACGAGAATGGCTTTACTAATCAAAACGATGAATTGTAAGTTCTTCTGTGACTACTCACACGCTAAAGATTGTAATCAATAGCTGAAAGGCATTGAGTGGAAGGAGTCTGGGTGGAAGAAAAAGAGAGCCTAGAAATCTGTTTATGCCCCTCAACTCTGAGTGACTCTTTCAAGGAACTAAAATGGAATTTTTAGGGATATGTCTTGATTAAAATGACATTCCCAGCCATCTGGG
Source organism: Enteromius fasciolatus (assembly GCA_032361145.1). Classification (NCBI taxonomy): domain Eukaryota; kingdom Metazoa; phylum Chordata; class Actinopteri; order Cypriniformes; family Cyprinidae; genus Enteromius; species Enteromius fasciolatus. The sequence goes on along the minus strand of JAUMHR010000075.1, from coordinate 4,552,395 downwards.
ACAGTGTGAGGGAGATTTGGGATCAAGGTAGGAAACTATTTCTTAGAACATTAGGACTTTACATTAAGATGATCTTAGAATGGTTAAGCAGATCGTCTTTAACAGGTTTGAAGGAATGGGTTTTATCACTCAGATGTTGCTCTTTCATAGCTTATGTTAGGCGAGTTACTGGACTTCTTGGCTAGGGGTCAATTTTCTCAGATGATCTGCTAAAACTCCTTAAGATTAATAAAAATAGACCCAAATGAGACAACTGTTGATGTACAGTAACAAGCTTGAAAAAAAAAGAGTCTGGATAGCATAGCCCATATAATTTAGTCCTAGAGGAATTCATTTTTGATTTAAATATTAATATTTGATTAGCATCTGTTAACATTCACTTAACGTTCACCAGTGTTGAGAAGGTTACTTTGGAAATGTAATAGGTTACAGATTGAAATGTAATAGTGTTTATTAAAGTAAAAAAGTGTTAATTAAAGTAAACTTTAACACAGCCACCACAAAATCAGACTTAAGCACCTCTTTTTACTTGGAGATAATTGTGAGGTTAAATAATAGATAAAATTGATTTTTTAAAAATTGATAAATTTTTGCATAGCTTTGACATGAAACACTGGCATCTTAGTTTGAAAAAACAAAAATAAAGCAAAATCATACACTCAAGCAGAAAATATAACAGTTATTGAATAAGGATGTGTAAAATTATGTGTCTCATATTTAAGAAAAATCTGTGCAATTTGGAAAATTGAAAATGTGTGTGTGTGTGTGTGTGTGAACATTAAAATTTATCTGTAATTTAATTATACATTTTTTCCCAGTAACTATAACAGATTACATGTGCAATTATTTTGTAATTAAATTACAATCCCGGGCAGGAGATGAAGTCATATGTAGTCCTGAAAACTAAAGTTCATATAAACAACAGCTTTCTGTTGAATAATTGCTATGGAAGAAAACTTGAGTTTGAGATGATCATTAATCTCTTTTTGCATACATTGAGATTTTTTCTATCTTTCATGTTAAATAGGACATGAATTTGTCTGTTTTATTTCTGGTACAAAATGCATGAGTCAAGTCAGACTACGTGTCCACACAAGTCAGTCAGTCCCAAGTCCTAGTTCCGGAACACTTTTTACAGCTGTCTTGTTACATGATTTGACAGGTTTGGATGTTAAATTTGGGAATTTAAGGAGGGGCGAAAACACAATAGAAAAATGATGTGGCACAATAACCATTTTATCTTGATTATCACATTTTAACAATTGCTGGAAGCCAAAAATGTAATCCAAACTAAATTCAACTAATCGCACAGCGCTAGTTCGAAGGATTAATGAGATGTCTTCTGAAGCTATAAGGTCATTTTGTACAGGATAATGTAGAGGCAGCCGGAAGTTATCGCAGAAATAAGCCCCGACAGTGTGATCAGGTATATATCACGCTGAAGGGGCTTATTTCGTAAGTAGTACCGGCTATGCGTTATTACTTTGGAGTGGTTATTATTTGAAAAGAACGAACCTGCAAATGTCTCAACTGACCAATCAGAATCAAGCATTCCAGAGAGCCGTATAATAAGTCTGGAGAACATTTAGGCTGGGGTCTTCAGCGAAGGTTTGTATTTGTAATTTATTCTAATTGCTGTCTAGGACACAGAACTGAGATATAAAAGGAATCCCGTTTGTGATTTGTCATAAACATCAGATCTTAAATCAGCATTTGACGCCACACTTACCAATATTGACTTCATCGTCCGTTTCGGCGTCACCAATACACTCAAACTGGAACTCTTGTAAGGACTGGGAGAACTTCTGCACAGCTGCTGAGAGGTCTGAAACAAAGAAAAAGAGATTTGAATCATCAAAGTGTACACAATCACAATCCTTTAAACCAGGGTTCCTCAAATCTTAGCCTGGAGGTACGATGCACTGCAGAGTTCGGATCTAACCCTAATCAAACACACCCGAGCATGCTAATCAGTGTCTTAAGGATCATTAGAAAACACAGGTAGGTGAGTTTTATCAGGGTTGGAGCTAAACTCTGCAGTGCATCGGACCTCCAGGGTAAGATTTGAGGAACCCTGCTTTAAACTATGACATTCAATCAAAAAAAAAAAAAAATGAAATACATGAAAGCTAACTTAGAGTCAAAATCAAACTAAATCAAAGCCACTTGAGTCACAGGTGTATCCTCTTTTCAACACAACCTTATGGAAGTCTCTATAATAAAGCAAATACATAATCTTCACTCCCTGCTGAGAGTAAATGAGTTCTCATTTGGAGTGCTAAATGCACATCTCAGTCATTAAGAGTGGGTGGAAAGGACTCGAGCAGGAAATGCTAAGCAACTCAATCAAAAACGGTAATGAGACTGCAGAGAAAAGCCATTTCATCATGCCTTAAAAGAGGTGATAGACCCGAATGCTCCTCCAAATACCAACAAAAGCTCTCTGACAAAGAAAACTCTGAAAAGATTTTCTCATTACTTTTTCCTTAATCTTCTATTTGGAAAAAATGCAGGATTGGGAAATGGCTTTTTGGAGCTAAAGAGCATACAATTTGTCAAAATAGCAATACGGAGGCATTCACTATGTGGCAGGGAGGAATACGAACTTTCCACTTTTGACTGTTGTTTTGGTACATTTTTCATTGACTGTCTATCAAAAAAAGACCATGAGGATGAATTGTAATGCTTATCAGATAGACCAGCATATAATAAACAGACTGACACTGATCTGAAGTCTAATTTGGGGCATTATGGCTCAGTTTAGTCAAACCTTTTAATAGCATTAACACTGAACACTGCAAGATAGCAAAGAGGACCGAAAGAACGTCTCAGTTACGTATGTAACCCTAGTTCCCTGAAGAAGGGAACAGAGACGTCACGTCGGATATGACCAACGAATTGGGATCTTGCTTCAAGAGGACCACTCTACTTCGCATGTATGAAAACACACCAATGAACATTGGTATGCACTGATTGCATCCACCTGCAGCTGATCACCGAGTCAGTATAAACAGTCTCTGACATCTCTGTTCCCTTCTTCAGGAAACAAGGGTTAAATACGTAATCGAGACGTTCCCTTTCAGTCACGTCGGATATGACCGATCCTACCAAAACACCATGGGCGTTGACCCTTCCAGTGTCCTGCGGGAGTCTCCCAAGTACCCCTCTGTCTGGCGTAGGCCGGGACTCACCACGAGAGGCCAGATACTGTTTCAAAGCACCATCCATTCAGAAATCTGGAGCACTGGGACATCCTCGTTCATTGAACAAAGGCGTACGAACCAGCCTTCCCATAGGAAGACTCAGGATGAATACACATATGAACAGTTTTTCAGTGCATATGGAATATTGGAGGTGATTGAACCCTCTTAGATGGCAGGAGTCTGCAAGGGAAACACAGGCTCTAGGTCTTAACCGTGGAGTACACACATGGGGTCCTCTTTGGGTACCGCACATGGACCCCAGCCCCAGCCGGATCTCCTTATAGGGATTCAATGTGAGGGCCTGGTGCCAGATGCTCCGCCACATCCGGCTGCCAAAGGGGATGGAGGAATTCAACAGGGTCTACATGGACACTCTGGAGAAGTTAACAAGCCGACCCGAACCGGGCCTCTCAGTGCTTCTACCCATTTGAGGTGAGAAGACAGGAGAATACTGGTTCCACACAAAGGTTATAGAATCTAGCAAATGTGTTTGGGGTCGCCCAGCCCGCAGCTCTAAAATATATGTCAGCGAGGCGCCACAAGCCAGCGCCCAGGCCGTGGCCTCAGTGTTACCTAGGAATCTGCCTGCCCAAACTCAATCTATGGAGGCATCCGTGAAAACCACAGCATGCCTGGAGACCTGCTCTAGGGGCACTCCTGCCCGGAGAAATAAGAGGTCTGACCATGGGGAGAAGGTTAGGTGGCAGGCCGGTGTCACTTGAACCCCAGTGAGTGCCGCTTTGCCACGCCCACCTCGGGACTCGACCGTTAAGCCAGTACTGAAGCGGTCTTATATGAAGCAGACTTCTGCCGCTGCTGCTGCCATATGCCCCAGGAGCCTCTGAAAGTATTTCAGTAGGACCGCCATCCTGCATTTTAATGTATTCAAGCAGTTCAACACTGACTGGGCACTTTTCTGGCTCTTTGAATCTCACATATCAAAGATTCAGAGTTCAGGGAGTATACAGAGAACACGGCAATCTCACTTATAGTAAACATTGGAATATTCCATTTACAGGGTTCAATTCTAATGGCCACAGATTCTATGTGGATAAATTTGACATGACTCCTAACTAAAGAAAACATTGCAGCAAAGGGCAACAGGATGTGATGTGATTTTTCCCACACCCCGTAAAAACAACTGCACATCATCCACTTCTGTAGAATTTTTTCCCTGAGGTCATAATTTTAGTCAGTGTTTCTTACATACCAAATAGACACAGAAAGTCACTGTTACAAAAATTGTGTTCATACGCATTTTCCTACGTTTTTGCCATTTAAAATGTTATGATCTATATATGCAAATTAAACTTTCAAACTTCAAACAGAAATTGTTGTAAATGAGTAATGACATTCCATCTAATTTGATTTTTTTGATTGATTAAAGTCTATAAGAAGAATAAAGTAGTTGAAATCACTATAATAACAATTATTACTATTATTCACAAAGTGAACGAGAATTACATTTAAATGCTTTCGACAAATTTGACAAACGTATATAAAACAACAACAAAAATTCTAAGTTTGTCAAAAAAACAACAAACAAAATAACAACAAAAAAACTTTATGTGTCAATGGATGTTTGAAATTTTGCATATTATTAAAGAAATCTGCACTGAGTTTTCATTTTTCAGTTATGAAATAACCATGAACAAATCATGGTTTAAAAAGAAGCTTATATTTAAAAGTTATAAGTCACCGCAAATCTAATCATTTTCCTCAAGTAGAACACAAAAAATATAATACTTTGAAGAACATAGGTAACCAAACAGTTGCTGATCTCTATTGATCTCTAAGTAAATAAATAAAAAGACCATGAAAGTCAATGGAGACCAGTTTTACCCAAGCGAGACAACAACAAACTAAACCTCTCATAACACCTTAGTAACTGCAGAGCAGCGCCCAGGTAACCATGTACAACGCAAGAAAATGCTTAAGTCTAGTCATAGCTTCTAACTGAGATAAACACAAGAATTTAATCCAGTATCAGGTTTTATCTGTGGCCTTATGCGTCACCCAAGCACTGAGAGCTCATAACAAGGTTATCCACCCATGTGTTGAGTGAGCATGTATATCATCTAATGCCATGCACCAGCTCTGAGACTCCAGGGTGCTGGTCAATAATCTGTTTGAGATGTGAGTCTGCTCAGTCAAGCTGAATGAGCCCCATCAATAATGCAACGCCCTTCACCTCTCGTACCGATAGACAGCATCTCTGCTGCAGCGCTGATCCACAACCACAGTACTTTCCTAAAACCTTCACTGAGAGCATTAATGTCTAATAGGCCTGGCTTTTCTCGAGGTCAGAGGTTGAATAAAATGCAAGCAGGTGTCTTGAAGAGGAGAAGGGGGAGTATACCTGCTGCTGTTTAATCAGAAATAAATAAATAAAAATAAAATAAATCGCACCTCTACCACTGAGGTCTCCCTAGTGTGCATTTTACTTCCTTTTCCCTCCTGTATTACCTCAGCTTTCCAAAATGTCTCTTTATCTCTATAAGTAATGGCTTGTAGATCTGCTGTCTATCTCCACAGAGCTGCCACTTTGAGCTGCCATTGTTTCTCCCTCTCACCTATTAAGTGTAGAACATGCTGTCCATCACAAGATGCTGCCTTCATACCTTCAGGGAATCGCTGAGCTTGGATTTGTAAATGGGGTGTTCTTGGCTCTGATTCAAACCTTAGTGAGCTGCTTCACCGCCTACTGTTTACATACAGTAATCAGCTACATTCTAAGTCAGCATCCTAGTCTAAATTGAATATGTTAGGAGACTGAAATGGGAACAACTTCATTAATAGTATTTCAAATGGAGAGATCAAGTGATAACAGCTTTTACTGATATTTTTTCTTAGATATATATTTGATATTGCATCAATACTTAGGGATAAATTACTCAAGATGAACAAAGGTCTTACAGGTTCGGAACTACATGAAGGTGACTAATTAATGATAGAATTTGTGGGTGAACTATACCCACTGTACATGCAATGCTACCTTTAGATTTTGACCTAAACTAGTAATGTTCTGAGAAGCCTAATTTTGCTTGACTTTTATTAACAGCACTTGTGTCTCAAGCACACCTTTAATGCCTAAAGATGTTCCCTAGGTAGGCATCTCAATAGGTTTTGGAACACAGCTTGTAATTTAAACATCTGGTGTAATGAACACAGTGCCAAGAGTAACACTAGCTGTTCTCACCACTGCATGATGGGACATATGCCAGTAAGAACGAGTACAAGATTTTACAGTACGTAATTGCGTAAGTTCACACTGGGTTTTAATAATAAATCAGCAAGAATAAGATGTAATACTGGATTCAAGAAGGATGACAGAGCAGTGTGAGATGTCGCAATGCATTATATGCTCAAACTGATTCGCAAAAGCTGCAAGTTATCATAGGACCAGCTGAAACCACTCTCTATAATGCACATACTAAAAGACACTATGTGTTATTACCTCCCAGGTTTCTGGAGTAGAACAGAAAAAAGCATTCCCCTACAAGACAATACAAGCTCAAAGGGCAAAACTAGACAGTAGAAGAGGAACATGTTCAGAGGACATTTCTTAAAAGGTCACATACATCCACCCGGCTGCCTCTCAGACCTTACAAGATTAATTTTCTTTTGCCCATTACTTCATTTTCTCTCTATTACATTCACTCTCATTCAAGCCCCATTCACACTAGATGCAGCGACGCGATTCCATTCATTTCAATGGAGAGCTGGCGATTTCCGGCGACAAGAGCAACAGCAGCCATGAGCGACCGTTGACAACTGGATGTGTTCAGAATCTCTCAACTTTATGCAGATGAGGAGCCTTGGAAGGCAGATCAGGATCCTTGGGAGCCGGATCAGGAGCCTTGGGCGGCCGTGGCGGATCAGGAGCCTTGGGAGGCGGATCAGGAGTCTTGGGCAGCCGTGGCGGATCAGGAGCCTTGGGAGGCAGATCAGGAGTCTTGGGAGGTCGTGGTGGATCGTGAGCAGCCTCTGGCAAAAAATTTTCTTGGGGAGGTTCACCTCTTCTTTGGGCTCTGGTATGGTGAATTCGAACTGTGGCACTGGCTCTGGTATCTTGAATTCGGGCTCTTGCAGACTCTGGAGGGCGCTCGTGCAGCGCAGCGGGCTTTCCTTGCCGCATCTCCAGCACATCTTTAAACATCAGATTGGAGTCTCAAGAGACTGAAATCAATACTACTGGCCGTGATCTGGGGGCAGGAACTGGAAATGGCACTCCCGGCCGTAATCGAGGGGCAGGAACTGGAAATGGCTCTGTTGGCTGTGACTTGCATCTAGGCGGCATGGCCAGCTAATGACATGCTCGTGGCGTGTGAAGGAGACGGCGTGCTTGCCACGCCAGAATCAGATAGCGCTCTTGCAGCGCGAAGATCAAACGGCACTTCGGCTGCGCGTTTGCTACAGAGCATTCAGGCGGGGTGAGTTCTTGTCCGGTCGACAGTTTGATGGCTGGCGAGCGGCTCTTGCCTTGGGCCAGGAAATCTCCCAGACATCGGTAAACCACCTCTCTCCAACTCAGTCCCGTGGTGTCCGGGAGATTCTTGGAGAGGTGACAATGGACCCCGAGCCGAAAGAATCCAATGATGTCATCGTCCGAACAGCTGGCCGTTCTCGCCAGCCGATAGAAATCCTCCACATACCCGAGGAAAGGACGATCGAGCTGGTGAAGGTGGAGGAATTCGGGAG